>JANXJC010000031.1:2134006-2160962 GCA_027564655.1 Leptodon cayanensis
GGGGGGAGTTGTTTGGGTTTGTTTTTTTTTATTTATTTAACTGTCTGGCAGTCTGGCACTTCTTGTCCCTGGATTTTAAAGTGCTGTTTTGGGAAAGAAATGTAGCAGAGCTGATCATGTATTTATAGGACTGGTATCGTAAAAGGAGGCTTCCAACTTGATGGTAATCTCATCGCGGGGGCTAAGGAAGATGCATCACTCCGACATTAGTGTTTGGGGATGAAATTTCTGAAACACTTCTTAAAATTCTGCTTTCAATTTCTAGGACCTACAGAAACAAATGGCAAAGGTGGAAGAGATGATCAGACTGATCCTGTTTTGAACAAAGAATTAGATCTTCTTATTTCTGATATGGCAAGTGTAAGGAATGGAATAAACTGTGCTCTATAGCATGAGACAACAGAAGATACCGTTCAATGCCAGGACGTGTTACTGGGGATTCCTTTGCAATGCTGCGCACAAATGTTAATCTTGTGATGTTTGGCAAATAGCGCCATAACTTTTAAGCACTGTGAAATCACTTTCTTTGAATTCCAAGGTGATGGGTCTTGGTGAAGCTACTAATGACAATTCTATGCTGGTTTCACTGAATACCAGGGGACCAAATACTAGCATGAGAAGTTGAGAGAAATTGCCAGACTGTGTCACGCTAATAAACTGTGTAGTTTGGTGTCTTCAGAAACACCTGTCTGCCATACAGCCCTGGATAAATATAGCAATTTTAAAATTACTTCATAGGACACGTTTAAATATTCATAATTGCTTACAGAACTCAAAAACATATAACCTAATAATAAAAATATTTAGATTATGTTTGCCATAAAAGAGCCAAGACCAAAAACCTTTGGGAGTAATTGTGTTTTTTATTAAATAGTGCCATACGGGTCTACACATGTGCAGCATTATGCAATTAACTGTGATGCAACATGGGATGCTGTCTATTAAGTCAACAAGATTACAGTTAATTTAATACAACTGACACTGAAATGTTGATACTTATTATTTTGTTTTGGTGTATTTTGAGGTGAGTCCGGAAAATTGTGGCCTAGGACTAAACTTAGAAGAAATAAAAAAGACACAGAGGCGTTGTTTGACAGACTGGAATTTTGCTGAGCATTTTCAACCCCATGTTCTTCTTCAGGTATCTGTGAACTGACAGTCTTACACATACAGTCACCCCTCAGAATGCTGTACAAAGAATTAGTAGCAGAGTACAGGGTGTTTCCTTGCTAGATAATTGATTCAGCTTTATCCCTTTTACATTTTTATCAAAACCCATTGTTCTTTAGCTGCTTTTCAGTTTCTTGTGTGAAATTTAGTTTGTAATGGGTTTTTACTTCCTTGTTTGGCCAAACTGCAGCTGTCCTTTTTGGTAGTGAGTCTTTTAGCTAGAGGTGTGATGGAGGCAAAATGATCTTGCCCTTAGGGTTGATGCTCTGTGGCAGTTATGGGACTCATTAGTGCAGGTATGTGAAAGCATACTTTGCAAATACCTATACAGTATATATTTTATGGGCAAATAGAAAATTTTGTTGTAATGGTACTTCACCCTTTCAGGGCTACAAGCTTCATTTTTTAGAAATCTTGCAAGCTAAAGACTAAAACTTATCTTGCAGAAAGACAGAATGACAAATGTGAAAGATAAGTTCCAGTGTAGATGGTTTAAGTTGGTAGGCATTCTCTTGGCACGAGTGGATTATTAGTTCCTGTGCTGCCTTGAGCTTTATATGCTGCAGTTCTTATTTGATCCTGACACATGCTATGCATGAGTGAAGGAAAGGCTGCTTGGACTTTTTCTACACCATGTTAGTATCACAACTTTAAAGTCTGGTCATACATTTCAGTACATGGGGAATTCCTTCTTATGCAACATAAATAGCTAATACTAACTGAACTGTCAATAATTAGTGAACCTAGTCAAAAGATACTGATGGAAAATAACTCTAACAGAAAATAACTTTTTATTGCAGTGGAAAATTACATTTTGTAAGAATATTTCTTATATTACATATCACATCTGAACATAATTTCTACACCAGCTGCTAGTAAGGTTTTCATTTTTAAAGAGAATATTTGTTGATACAGAATTATTTCAGTTTTACTTCAGTTGCATAGTTTTGTAAAAATAATAGTTTAAAAGAAGGCTTTCTTCTAGCTATAACTAAAATAAGTTTCAGCCTGCAGACAATGTAAACATTGAAAATAATGGGGCAGTACAGAACAGAGTGGAATAAGGTAGAACACAGTAAATCTCAGAGATGTACAGGTCATAGTATAGCAAATCAAATACCAAGTAAACTTAACTGAGCTAAAAAAAAGTAAATTTGTTTTCTTTTTACATGGTATATGGTAGTTCTGCTTTTATTTACTATTTATTAATTTAAAAACTGTATTATTTAAATTTGTTTAAGTATTTATTTAATATTTAAATTTATTTGTGTATTATCTAGCCTTATTATTATGTGTATTATCTAACTTTTCCATTCATGGTCAGTCTCAAAAAGTGGAGCATAGTAACTACCTCTTCTTAATATGAATAGCAGTGAAGTTTCAATTTCCACCTGCCTGAACACTTCAGATTGCTGGAATCCAAACGCTTTGCATACATCTTTTAGGAAAGTGAAGTTCTGAAGCACCTTTTGCTAAAAGCTGTGCTGTGTAACATCTGTACATATGCTACTGTCTGCAGGGAGGACATACCTTTATTTCTTTCTTTTTCAGGTTCTTCATACTGCATCCCAAGAATATAGATGTATTGATTCCTTTTATCATGCCCAAGACAAGTCTTTGCTAATGGTTCTTCACAATCCTATGAATCAGTATCGTTTGTGCCAAGAGACTTGGGATATTGCATTGCATTCTAATGTTGGATTCAGGTAATTGATTTTATCTTTCATGTCTCATTCACAGTCATTTTCAATTAAAGCCTGCATGGCTATGCTTGGGGCAAAGCTTTGAAATTAAAAGGTATCACAATGTAACACATTTATGAGCATGTAAGTCATGCAGGTGGAAAACAGTGCTATATGAAGACAATTCTATTAAGACAAAGCTTTTCTGAGGAGAACCATGCAGTAACTGTATGTGACTCCTTATCACAAACTATAAAAATATATATAATGCACACATACACGCAAAGTCATATTAGGGATATCCACATCAAGAGAATTATGCTGAGGACACATCAGGTGAGGGAGGTTAAAAAGAAAATTCTGTCTAAGAATGTACTTATCAGGTTTTTCGACTATGTATACATAAATTGGGTGAGTGTCACTGGGAAATTTTTTTGTGAAAATCTAGAAGCCCTTTATTAATATTAGAATAATTTTTTCACAGAATACCTCATTCTTCTTACTTCCTTGTCACTATCTACTCACCAGTTAGAGGCATGCAGGTGGTTGATCTGTCCACTATTAGAGCTTTTGTCAGTGGACCTATTCATTTTGGAATACGTTTTTGCACTGAAACAGCAATATAAATGATGATGTGGATCCAAATGCTATTCCAAATAATTGACTGAAAATAGAATATGCGTCCATGTGATGGTATGTAAAGTTACAATGCCACGGAGAGACAGCTGAGCTATCTTTAACCATGCCACTCTGGTGCTCTATGGATTAATTAGATTTGATTTATCAAATAGAATTTCAAGCAAATTATCTAGTGGACACCCCCCACCCACCCCCAGTTTGTCTGCAGGGATCGCTTTCGAAGTGCAGTACCTCATTTATCAGAATATAGGAGTCTTTTAATGGAAACTTTTGTTGGTATCTATATATTTGAACAAGTTTGAATGCCAAATAGGCAAAGCGTGCCTTCCTGAAGACATATTTGTATTGTATTTCATATCTTTGCTCTCAGTCAAGGAACTCTGTGTGAGTCCATCTCAGCTTTCCAGGCACTTAGACTTAAATTATTTGCCATGAAAAGAGGCTGTTGTGATTAGCAGTGACTGGGACCAGAGCCAGAAGAGATTTATCAGCAGAAACACAAAGTTTGTTGGAGAAAGTGCTGGCTGTTTTCTGGTTGTTGGGTAAACCCACTAAATGCCTGGTCAATCCATTTTTTTATATGGATATAACAGCTGAAATCTTCCCCAAAAGATAGTGAAAGATGGTGTGTTCAAGTTAACCTGGGTCTTGCATTCAGATAGACCCAGGCACAGGGTCAGTGGTCTCAAAGTCTGTTACACAAAAGTCTGTTGGAGCCCAGAACTGTTTACTTTGCAGGCTATTCTTACTCTTGTGTAGGACACTGGACATTAAGGGCCTGACTGAAGTTGGTTAAACATAAACACCTGGAGCCAGTTTAGCTGTGTGGTGTAGAACAAATTGGCTGGTCACTTTGAAAGGGCATTGAAATAGTCAATTCAATGCCAATTGAGAAATGGGAAGACGTTTCGATGCAAACAAAAGTTGCTAATTTTGCATCCAAACAACAAATGAAGCATGTTCTCTGATAGATGCGTTATAATTGAGTTGAAGATGAACTAGCTATATGCTTCCTCCTTCTTACTCTTCCACATATGCTGGAAACAAGGCTTAGACATTAAAGATAACTTCTGCTTGGGGCACACCATGTTTGTTCAGTGACAATTCATCAGGTTCTGTTTCAAAGCAGCAAGGAGTTCCTAAAAGAAACTGGCACGAAAGCTAACAAGAAGGTTTGGCTTTGCTCTTGTTTCACAGAAATGTTCAATGTCACTGCTATGTATGCTGCTTAGTATCTTTGAAGAGCTATAGGCTCTCGTTTGGTTCTGTTATGTGCTATCTATACCTGTCTTTTCTCTGCAAAATAATCAGCGTGTTTTCTGACCTTATTCAACCTTTTTGCCAAAGATCATTTCAGATTTCCAGACAAAGTATCATAAATATTTGCTAGTGTATGTGTCCAAGCAACATAACACCTCTGTGGAAGACAGTCTTTAAATACCTGGAGTGCTTCAAGCTGTTGTCTGCAGTTAGCTTCCAGATCCT
Source organism: Leptodon cayanensis (assembly GCA_027564655.1). Classification (NCBI taxonomy): domain Eukaryota; kingdom Metazoa; phylum Chordata; class Aves; order Accipitriformes; family Accipitridae; genus Leptodon; species Leptodon cayanensis. The sequence goes on from JANXJC010000031.1 coordinate 2,138,983, forward strand.
GCCGAGTTATCAGAAACAGCCACAAACCCCACTTATTAATTAAGCAGTACTATTACTAGTTTTTACCTTTGTACGAAATAACTGGCTTCTGATGAGTTTAGTAACAATTTTTCCTTTTATTAAAACTACTATCATTCTAATTTGGGGGATATATTTAAAAGTCACACTTTCACCACAGGGGAATTACAAATACACAACAGACGCTGTGCGTGACTGTCTCTGTTAGGAGTTCTCTCCCTGTGTTTACTTGTTACTTCTTTATTGTGACATCTTCTAGACCCCAGACACGCTTTGTAGGGTTGTTCCATAGTTGCTCTCTGCAATATACTTCTGTTACCTGCTAATCAGTTGGTTACAGTGGGTCCTGTTACAGCAAATTCTCATGCAAGGGGGAAATGCAGTTTCTTACGTTACAGCAGCTTTTGCTCCTGGAGATCCCAGTTACCCTTCCTTCTTCTCTGTGGATATCAGGTCCCATAGTTCATGTAGAACACTCAAAAATTCAGGAATTGTACTGTTCAAAGGGTAGGCAGGAGGAGGCTGCACGTGAAATCCAATGGATGACACTGACTAAGCAGATCCAAAGGCATGGGCACACGTACCTGCAGCGATACATGCGTATAAAACATTTCAACTCTGGTTAGGATAAGTGGCCACTCTTATCAGGAAGCCAAATTAATTCAGACATTATCAAAACTATTCTTTTGCTCAAAGTTAATCTTAATGACATTTGTTTACTGTTTCATAGTAAACACATTACACAAGTTCCTGGAAAAGAATAATCCTTTCTGAGAAATGATTCTGAGTCAGACGTTGGCAGTAGTGACATCAGAATACATATTAATAGAATGGGTATTTTTGACTTTGAATGACTGTTTCATTGCCCTAAAATATTTTCCATGCGAATAATCTCTTTTTTATTTATAATATATATTCGTCTTCAAGTTATTCCAGTACTGGCAACTAGGTTCTAGCCTAGTTTTGCCTTTTGTTTTCAACACCTTTGTTTTTATAGCTTGTACACTTTTCTTCAGATATAAGCAGAGTCACCTTGTCCCCACTGGGTATACGATCAACATTTTCTCCATGCAAGTTTCCCAAAGCAGGCTCTACCTACACTGCAGAAGCTGGGAGGGACTTGTGTATCTGGAAGCTGTACCTGAGCTGTATATATCTCCAGTCTGTGTAAATAGCCTACATATTAATTCTCTTGGATGTTCAATGTAATGCTGCAGTAAGAACTTTAGAACTGTCATGAGGTCAAGAATCAGTTGTGCTGTCTACATGTTCACAACCAAAAACTGTAATGCATACAGAGTTTTTGAATACAATTGAATCATCTTGAACTTATAAGTGCAAAACATTATGAAGACACAACAGCTGAATCTTGTGCATTCTTTAAAAGCCCCTTTTAGTTTTGCACACATGAAGAAGTTTACTTTAAAGAATTATTGTAACACTCCAAACAAGGGGTTGAATGGCAACTGCATATAAGACATCCAGGCTTTGTCCTACCTTGGAAGCAGTTGTTCACAACGAACTCTTTTAGCAGTCGTTTCAGACATATTTGGAAGATGAGACAATGCAACTACAGATACCAGTTGTAAACTCTGGATCAGTTTGTCATTCAGTGCTCACTTCAACTTAATTGTTAATTGTGAATATTCTTAATGTGTGCCAGGCTACAATGCACTAATTCTCTAATCTGGATTTGAATGACAATTTCCAAATACCTTTCTTGTCACACAGGTAAAGAAGAACTAGAAATTAAATGGAATAACACCTCAGTTGCTGAATGAACAAATGAAGTGTATTCTAAAAGACAATATCCTGGTGGTAACACAGTAACGAGGGGAATGAGCCTGAAACTTTCTTAACCTGGATGTCTCTGTGTTTTCTGACTTTCTGGATTTTCTTTGGGAGCAGATGTTCCCTGGAAGACAAGTTTCTAGTATCTCTTTGCAGAAAGGATAACCAAAATCCCAAACATAAGAAATATTAAACAAATACCAGCCAGGCAAAAGCACCAGCTCCTGTAAAAACTGAGGGAAGCCCTGTCAAACACAAGCCTTCTCTCAAAGGTTATAGAATAATATTTGTATGAGAAACTGAGAAGCCAAGTGATCTTGTTTGACCTGAAATCATATTAGTGAAAACTGTACTATGGTAAATAAAGGAATGTTGTGCTTTTCAGGAACTATCTCGAGCTGGTAGCCAACTCAATTAAAGACTGGGTGAAAGAGGAAGAAGTCAAATACCAAGAAGAGAAGATGGCTAAGGAAATAGAGTCTCTTAAACTGAAAAAAGCCATGGCAGAAGGACCTTCTGAATTGTCTGCATGTGCTGTCAAAAAAAAAGGCTTCCCTAAGAAAGCCGAAAGTGGGTATCTTTTTGTTTTATCTTAGAAAATTCATTTTTCATGTTGAGTGCTGAGACCCAAAGCTGTTCAGAGCAGAATTGCATGTATTTTTTCACAGGGTAACCTTCTTTTGTTATCTGTGTAGACATAAATATGTTTTGAAATTAATTAAATGCACATATTTAAATATTCTGCATCATCTTCTGTTCTGAAAACTTGAGACCTTTAATATCAGTTTACATTTACAATAGCTGTGTTTACTTAATGAAGTTACTTGAAGGATTACGTACAAATATGAATCTCTTTAGATGACTGAACATATGAAGAGATGAGCAGTAGTTAAAGTTGGCAACACGGTTCAGGAAAATTCATTTTTAAAAAGGCAGGATAAAAGCTGGAAGACAAAAGCTGTGGGCTAGAAGCTGAAACTGGAATTGAGTAGACTGCAGAGCAAACTTTAATTACAAGCAACATTTTGGGTAGTGAGAATTGTAAGCAGTTCATACAGTAACTGTTGAGCAGGCAGCAAAATCTGAAAACCCCTTTTGACAAAAGAGAACTTTTGTCCAAATTGTCAATTTTTGTATTTAAATTGTATTAACAATGATTTGTTGATATTTAGCCTTTGCTTTGTTCACCTTCTTTGAGAATGCACTTTGAAACCTTCTGGTGCTACCAATTAGCACTTACAAAAATAGGAATGTTAGTCCTTGACCCAGTTAACACATCTGATTATAGTTTGGAAACCGAAAGGACAGTTATGACTTCTAAATCATAATTTGTACCTATCTAGCTGTCACAGGAGCTAGATTGAATCTTGCCCATGTGGTACTTCATGACAGATAGGATTCGTGGAGAAGTTCACTTGCTGACAGAAGTTCACCTCTAGCTGGGATGTGCAGATGGGAAACAGTGTCTTTAGGTGATTTCAATTTCACTGGCACTGCTGTAACCCACACTGCAATTTCTGCTTTGTAATGCAAAGTAATTTAACTAGAACTTTCTGGTAGTGTACTTGAATTTAGCTTTTCTAGCAGGTAAATATTGGGTATCCAAGCATGATATAAAACCACACACATAGAGAGAGACCCTTTTCATGAGTCATAGACGCTATAAAGCCCTAATAGTAAACAGGGGATATTGTAAGTGTTTCTTTAGTGAAGGTTCGAAGGATCAGAGAGCATTTATTCACTTTTTTGTCTTGAAAGGTTCTAATATCTATGACTCTGGTATTGAGCTTGTTCTGGCATGTGGTGAACTGGTTTAAAGCACTGGATCTGAATTCTGGAACAGTGATAGTAGCAAAAATAATAAATACCGCTTATTGTTTATTCAGCATTGCTCATCTGCATAAAAAAAAACCAAAAACTTGTGGCAGGAGCAAAGCCTTCAGCAGCAAGAAGCAGAGAGTCAGTCTTTAAATATGTTGAAATATTGTTTAGCATATTTGTTCCCCAGTTATGACTATCAAGTAATCCTAGTTGTCAGATAAGTTTCTTCTAACCTGAACAGACTTTCTATTTTATCTCTAAAAAACTTTAACATTTTCTTTATTCTACTTTTATACTTTTACTACTTTCAAATATATATTTTTCTATTTACTTGCACTTCTTTTATTTTTATTTTTCCATTTTTTTAAATTATTCAATTCTCATATATTTATAACCTAATTTATTCCTCTTTCATTTCTCAAAGGCAGCATATCAGGACCTGAGAGCGTAACGGAGACCATTCCAGAATCTCAATCCAACAATGAAAAAAGTCCTTTTGTCAGAGAAGGTTCTCTAAAGGTAAGGCAAAAATATGTGTGTTTCTGAAATGGACTAATTAATGCTGCTTTCCCAGGAGGGTAAGCCTTCATTCTTAGTTTTTCTGCTCCTGGCTATTTTTTGTATACTTTATTTCTTGTTTTCTTTAATTTATTCCTTATTGATTCAGTTATGTTATTTTCTTAAGGGAAGACTGTTTGGAGTTAGACTAGACATTCCAAAAGCAATTTATAATTGCAGTATTAGGAAGTGAGAGTTATGGATAATATCCTACTTCTCCTTGAAGTTTTCTCGTTATAAAGCTATGAAAACATAAGATCCAGATTCATGGAAGTACTTATGTACCCAACTCCTACTTTCACTATCTACAGCTCTTTGAAATTAAGGAATCTGAGTATGGTACCTCAGAGTTCCCTTGTGACGGAGAGTCCCATTTTATAGATGCAGACCATGGTCATGCACTACAGATGAATTGACTTGCCTAGGTTCACACAGTAAGTTTCTGGCTGAGGTAGGAGTTAAGCACATGGTTTTTAAGTCTTACCATTGGCACTACCAATTAATCTGCACAAATCTAGCTTAATTGATGTTGTACTCCCCTGCTTTTTTTGACTTCTCACAGACATAGTATGTCTCATCTTTCTTGTACTGTGTAAAGCTCCGCACTTAAAGCACTGATATTGGAATGTAGATATCAAATGGTGTTAACCAATTCCTGGGTACTCAACTTGAGCTGGCACGGCTCAAGTTAGGCTAATGTCTAACTTGTAACTGTGCATGCTTACCATTTCTTCCAGAGAAATGCTTGTGCTTTGGTATGCTTAGAACATAAAATGCTACAAAGCCCTAAATACTCTGGAAAATCTGGGATGTCTTCCTGATACAAGTTGATAATTCTGGTATTGATACCTCATTCCTTATTCTGTAAAAGAATAAAATCATTTTATCTCACAGTTGCATTTGGGGAATTAATACCAGTGGTGCATTCTGATTTGGTGATAAACATTGTGGAAGAGTGCACAACAAAATAATCCTGTTATGACTGAATGTGTAAGATACAAATAATCATCTGATATGTCTACTGCAGTCAAGAGTGAGTGATCTTGTGGATTGAATGAGTCAGTAGTTTTATGCAAAATATAGTGCAGAATATTGTAAAAATGTAGACAAGTTCGGAAAGCATGTCTTAGAGTGACTTAGAACATTGGTTCCTTTGAGTTTGTTTACTTGTACTCTTTTCAGCATACATATATGAAATATCTTGTAATACGGAGAACTACAGTCTTTTGAATTCCTAACCTTTAATGTAGGCTTGGAAGGAGGAGCAGGTCCGATTACTAGAGGAAGAACAACTTAAGGAAGAAAAAAAAGGAAAAAAAGAAAATTTAGGAGGTAAAAAGAAAGGACAGGAGATAATAATACATGAAGAAAGTAAAGGTTCCAACAAGAAATCTTCCGCAGAGAAGTTTAAAGATGAACCAGCAAAAGCCCCTGAACTTGAGGAGGATCCCAGCATCCCAGAACCACATTCTGAGAAAGTTTATAAGGTAAGGAGTAATATTATTGCACCACGTTAGGAAAGCACTAACTATTTATATAGAGAGTCAAGATTACAGCAAAGCTATTATCAATTGTGAAATTGGGAGTTCAGGGCAAATTAAGCCTAACTATGTCTTGTTTAACTCTATCATTTTAGCAGCAGATCCATTCCTAAATTTTTGGAAAGCAGTTTCTGATGTTTAAGATTATCCTACGCAAGACTATTTAATTAACTTGGATGGGTTTAGTGTATATGACATGAACACAAAGATAAGTTGATCATGGTTTTGTGCCCATGGAAGATATGTGTATGGGCTGAATTTTGCCTAAAAATGTGATATTCATGGGAGAGGGTGGGAAAGGGGAGCATAAAAACCTGTTCCAACTCCCATACTCGGGGACTGCTAGACCTAGTTGAAGCTTTGACTGTTCACATTGGAAATCAATTAAAAGGAGTTCACTGTTTCTTCCATTTCCCGTTTCAAAATACATATTCTTGGAGTGCCCTAGTAGAAGTTATTCTGCCTGTTACACTAACAGAGGGGTATTTCTTACAGAGTGAACTCTTCACTAGTTTTGTCTAAACAGTTTTTGGGCAGTTTGCACTGCTTTGTATTTGCAGTCTAAGCCTTGCATCCAAAACTTGCGTAGGTCAATATATTTTTGTCTAAACTTGCTTGAGTACAGACTTCAAACTCAAAGATATATAGCACTTCAGTCTGAACTTACTTGAGTATAATCACCTAATTTTTGCCAATTTGTGGCTCTTTAGAAGGCACAGCAATCTAAGAATCAGATTTACAGTGTCTGAATTCCAAAATCTAGAGGGTGGAAAGCTGAATCTTTATCTGTCCTTTATCTGATCCTATGACATTGTACTTTGTCTCTTTGTACTTGGCCAGAATTTTTCTTTCCCTCCCATTATATGTTAAGCCACCAGTCTACTTGCTACTCTTCAGTTTCAATAATGGCTTCATACCACCCAAGGACCAGATTCTGCTCTCATGTCTAACAAGTTACTTCAGTTAGTAACTGAGAAATTATTTGGATATGACAACAGAATGCTATATATTTGCTAAAGTTGTTATTACATTAGTAAAATATCTAAGCAAAAAATGTTGACCAGAACAGTGGGATCCTGATGATCTGTCCTTCATTTACCTCTTTCATGGCTTCTGCCTTTCTCATTTACACATAACCTAAAACTTGTTTTTCCAGTTTCTTGGCTACAATACAGGGGAGGCTCTCATTCAAGTATCAGGAACCAGTCAATATCTTTTCCCATCTGATGGAGGGCAGATTCAAGTAGAGAAGATAGAGTTTGTAAAAGGTGATTCTTTAATTCTTCAGGCTTTGCTTTGACTCAGTTACTAACTGATGGCATAGTTTCTTAATCCATAAATGCTTTTTCATGTCTCAGTGGTAGAAATTCAGTTAAAGATGTTTTGAGAGTACTATGTAATTCCATATTAGCCTCTGTCACTTCTAATGTTTACATTTTCCTGTAGTGTGTTAACAACCGATAGATAAATAAAGTACCAGAAAATTAGAAATGGAGAAAAATCAGTTTATATTTATCTGTTCAATGGCAACCAATGCATGATATTTCAAGAACGCATGTTCCAATAATTTGTCCAGTCAAATGCAATATATCTAAGCAACAGGGTTATTCTGCAGCTTCTCAGATCCAATCGTCAGGAAGTTTTTGAATATTTAGTCTAAACTCAGCTAACAATTTTGTCTTTTTGATCTACTACTAAGCAATTCAGTCCACTTCTGAGCGATTTTCTTTTGTGTGTCCTTTATAGTTGTAGGTGCAGGGGTTTCTTTGGGTGCAGGGCAGTTCTGAAGCCTAGTGGGAGTAATAATAGTATTCCGTTGCTTTGCAGGTCTAACTTTGGTAAAGGTGAAAGTGATAAAAGACAACCACAATTTCTTCATTCATATCACAGACCCCAAGAAAAACTTAAAAGAAGTGGAAGTGCAAGAAATTAATGAAGAACAGAAAATTAGATCAGGTTAGTGGACTGACATCACTATATAAAGAATTAATAGTGTGACATATTTAGTAATTGGATGCAAACGTTATCAACTAACAGAAAATAAATTCCTACTAACGGCGGAGGGTAAATAAGATCAGTGTTCTGTAAATAGAAGTAAAAATCCAGTTGGCTGACTTAAGCACTATGTAGAGAGAGCTTACCAAGATGTAGAAGTACAGTACAGGTCAACAGGTACAAACCAGTGTCTTTTCCAAAGCAAGGAAATCAATGAAAAAAGTCATGGTTCCTTAAGAAAAGAGTCTTTAGTGGAGGGCCCCTTCAGATCTTAATGTGGCCTGGGAAAGCCTAAGAAGATGCAAACTGAATCGTGTCCATTGTGACCGGAATAAATGTCTGCCCTTGAAAGGGAAGATTTCCCCCTCTGAACTGGACCTCCTTTTGTGGGTCAGATGACCATAGCTTTAGTGCCTCCTCAAGACCTTTGCTGTGGAAACAGATCTTTCGGCAGTTCAGCAACTTCTACTGCTGGCTGACATGTTGCTGACACTCAGAAAGCATTGAATCCAAATCCTTGCTGAACCCAGGTGGGAGTGTTTCCAGGAAGAAAGCCTGTCTGTAACAATTTGTGTGCATGTTTGGCAAAAGCAGTATGGAATTGCTCTCACTGAACCGAAGAGTATTGGATAAGTATAACTTTTGGTAGGTGCGTTAGCTCTTTTAATCTTCTTCAGTATTGAAAAGCATCCTGCTCTTGCTCCTCTCCTTGGCTTCAGCTGCCACCAGTGATGTAACTGAAGGTTGTCTGAATAGAAAATTTGCATCCCTTGCACAGATGAGATGTTTCTTGTCTGTCCTTCTGAAAGTAGACCTGTTTCATTCTGGTGTCTGTCAAATGATAATTTTAATCACCAGTGTGCTAGCAGCTGAGGCAAGTTGTATTCACTCGGCACGAGTGGGAGGCTTTCCTCCTGTGTGAACAGGAGTACCTTATAGAAAGGCAGTAGGGAAGAGAAGAATCAACCCAGTCTGATACTTGGCAGTGGCTGAATGGTACCGCAGTAAGCTTTTAATGCAGTCAAAATGGCAAAACAGCATCCTGCACGTGGTAGTCACCAATGAACATTGCAGTGACAGACAGTAAATAGGAGGAGACAAGGTCTCAAGTGCGTGCCTTGCTGATGAAAGAACTGGGAGATGGCTGGGTGTTGGGTGCCTGCCTTAACCTTCTTTTCTAGTCTTCTGTGCTGCTCCTCACAGTTTTAAGCAGCTGTTCCCCATACTGGAAGTCCCAAGGATTTCCTCTAACCAGCAGAACATTTCTTTAAGGCAGTAGAAGTTGAACTAGATGCAAGGTAGAATCCAGCGTCACTGTCTGGGAGGTGTTGCCTTGCATAGTTCCTGTGGTTTTCAAGGATGACGTACTCATCGCATGACATCTTGTCCTGCACCTCGAAGTGAGCTTGTCTCCTGATCCACTTTCACAGGTGCCAGACATAACTTTGGATCTAATCTCTCAACTTTTTCTCCTTTCTTTTACTTTCTCCTCAAGTTATGGTCCCTGTGACAGTAGCTGAGAGACAGTGACTTTATTAGTGCATAGGCTACATGTGATAGGAATGAGCAGTTCAGCATTCTTGTCAGCCAGGTAGGGAACAGAAACAAGGGTCCTTGACTCCAGAACTAGGTTCTTTTGCTGTTTAAATTCACAAAGACTTTTCACTAGTTGTTGCTATTAAACCTGTTTTTACACACCTAGCTAATTAGAATGCAATTTCTAGATGAAAAATCACAACTATATTACACAAAAGTGACTATTACGTACTACCCTATGAATGGAATGATAAAGTTTTCCTGGTCCTATATTAATCTATTTTACAGGTTAGTCATTCACACTGAGGTGCCACTGTTCACACCAGTCATTGGTTTGCAGTTCAGGTGGTTCTGGTATATGTTCCTATCTTTAAAATTCATGCAATTTTTTTTTTTTTAAAGGAAATTTGAAAAATCAAAAGAAAGCTGTGAGCGAGTTTGGATCTTTTTCAGCCACCTTGGAAAATGGAATCCAGCTGTCCCTGAGCTATTATGGACCTACAGGGAAGACAGCAGGTAAAGTAAGCAAATAAAAGAGGATATTTGAGAACCATAGGGGGAATTCTTTTTTTTTTTTTTTTTTTTTACTTCATACACTACTTAACCCAATAATTTCTTGCATGCAATTCTGCCTTTCTCAGCAGCTGTTACTACATGGTGGGGTATTTTCAGTAAGGCTTGAGATGAGATTACATTGTCAAGAATATTCTATGATTCAGATTTCAAAATGGAGGGAGGTCTCCATGCTTTTTTACTTACTGTGAAAATAGAGCAGTGCAGGGAGAAACTTGCAAGTATTGTTATTAAGTAGCCCGGCAAAATCAGCCAATTAATTTGAGCCAAGGAAAATGTGATTTGCTGAGGAGTCTTCTTGGTTTTCCAAGAAATAATATTTTTGTAAACTTATATAGGTGATTATGGAACTTTCATTTTACGTTAGGAATTGGACTTTAGGTTACAGTTGTACAGCCATAATGAGGGATTTCTCTCAGCCTTTCAATAAACACATTCACCAACTGGAAGCAATTGCTTCACAAAACCACAGTGAAAATAGCATCTGCTTTTACCAAGAGCTTTTTGTTTCCATTACATTTGAAAGGCCACTGAAACCATCATACGGATAAAAGTGAAACCCTCCTCTGATCAGAAAATAATCCCAGCATTTTTCAGCTCTTAAAATATGAAAACATTTAATTGAATACATCTTTGTGTGGACTGTGGTAAACCATTCAACTATACGCTCGGTTTTAATTATTCAAATACATTTTACAAATTAATTACTAAAAAAGGACTTTTTAAACTTGGGCCAAGAGAGCATTCACAATGTAGTGGACTATAAAAACTCGTATTTTGGCATGAAAGGGAGACATGTCTAATTAAACACCTACATGTCAGCTGTGATGTTCAGGCTTTTTCGCATCTACCATAAGCACCCTATTCTACATTAGAATAATCCTTGCCATGTTGAGCTTTAGTGCAGTGCTGCTGACTGGCATTCTTTGGTTGTTTGCAGTTTTTCTACAATCACTTGCTTGTGTCTAATTCCCCTTGTGGGTGTTTGTATCGTAAGTGCTCAGAAAAATTCTGACCAGAAATATTCTGGCTTAGACTATTCTCATATGCCATGTATCCCTAATGTAGAATGGTATGCCATGTAATCCACAGTTTCTCTCCACTGATTGGTTAAATTGGGTGCAAATTACTTGTTTTCCCTGCATTACTGAAATAATTTTCTGGAATCTCTCTAATTCTCATTTTTCTTACTGTTTTTCTCATTTTCTCTCTTCCATCTTCCTTTTAGGGAAGCTAAGATGAAGAAAGGCATCAGGGTGTTTGCCAGCTTTATGCATCTTTTTTATTTCTTGGTTAAATGTTAATATTTGTTTAAGTTTTGAAATACTATTTGTTTTTTCTAGCATGACCAAAATCTAATTTCAGACTTGCTTATGCCTACACATTACAGCCAGGCTTAGAAATAAGCTCCTCATTGCTTTGTGAATCTGGCACTGCTTGAGCATCCGCAGGGCTTTTGCCTCTGGGTATTGCAGAATCTTTGCACTTGCTCTTTGTGCCTTGACAAAATTATGAGAGTACAACTCCAAGAGCTAGAAATCTGCCTGTGTGTGCAGGAGGAAGGAAACCTTCCTTAATCTGACAGTCCTCTGGAATTTCCCTTCTCTCTCAAGATTTCTGAAGACCCTTTCCCTCAGTCTCAACAATCTACTCTTTTTCATTGTTACCCTCGGACACTATGTTCTCATTTTTCAGGGCAACCAACGTAAAGGGGTAGGTGAAATTTTGTTAGAGATCAAAAGCCTATAACAGTTTCTATTCCTAAATTCAGCACTCTAGAAAGTAGTGTCATCTGAAACTGAGCATGCTGCACTTCAGAGCATGGGTAGCTGTGAAGGATAGCTCACCTCACTATTTATGAGATCTTGCTTATACCCAGTTTGTAGTGTTCACATGGGTATTTATACTCACCTGACAAGACAGATTACATTCACTAATGATTTTATTGGACAGTTGCCTTCTTTTTGGCTGTCCTGCTTCTCTGTGGAGCCCTAGCTCTGTCAAAGTTTATTAGTCAGCTGTTTGTTCTCACCATCCACCTAGAGATGGATACTTCTACTTGTTTTTTCCATGGCCATGCTGTCTAATAAATGTGTATCAGAATGGACCCCATGGAGAATTTTAACCTTTCTTATTTTATATAATTAGCTGAGGATTTATCTCTAGCATATTACAAACAAAACAGATTTTTTTCCCCTTTTCTCAGACTTCCAATAAGCTGTAAAAGCCACGCAGCACAAATTTCAGTACATGAAAGCAGAGCCAGCTAACAAAGCATCAGGTTCTCATGCATCAGGCATGCATCAGCTAATGAAAATGAGGATTTCAAAAATCTTTGTGGGGACCTGAATTTCCCTTTCAGGCTAAAGGTCATGGATATATTCAGATATCTGTGTGTTTCCCTCATGCTGGCACCAAGACAAAAGCTGAGATTGAAGGCTTGTTATCCATGGATTCCTAAATAGGACTTTATCACTAGATGATCTAATAGTTTCTTCTAGCCATAGAGTCTTAAATTTTGGGTCATCTTTGCAGTTGCCATAAATCCAGAATCATCCGTAAGGCAAATGAACGTGCAGGCAGCCTTTCTAGTAGTTTAGAACTTGAAGGTAGCCTCTGCATTTTCTTAGCTGCAGAGCTAAAACCATCTATGCCAAAACCTTTCTGGAAACAGTGGACATAGTAACACTTAGGCCTACCTTTTATCTTTTTCAGCCAAAAATATACTAATGCTTCACCTACATTACAGAAAATGCTATGATCTCACACCAGAATGGTTCTATTAGCATGCTTCCAGATGCATTTCTTTCCTTCTTTGTCTGAGTGTGATCTGGCTTGCAATTTATCAATGAGTTATTTAACTTTTCTTTGCCTGATATATCAATTTTCCCATTAAATAATATTGTTCATTGGAAGAAGCAGAATTAAAAGGTAATTTTACCAAAATAAAACAACAAAAAAAAAGGGGGGGGGATTTTTGGAAGTCTTCCTAAAGACATTCTTCAAAACTTCATACTTCATAGAAATTACTAAGCATATCAAGCTTGCTTTATTTATTTTTAATAAGTTTTCAGAAGATGGTTTCTGAGATTATCATGTTTTTCTCACTGGTGTTTTCAGTTCTTATCTGTGGTTAAGCTGTGGATAATAAGTTGCTCCATCTGAGGTAACGAGTTCTCCAAAACAAACAAGAATTCAATTGTTTGAATTGTCTGGATGGGAAACAAGGTGCAATTTCATGAGTTGTAGGTTTGGGACTGAGGCTGCTGTCAATCAAGAAAAGATGATTAAAAAAAAAAATCTTTCAAAAAGTGTTAAAGTTAGAGCTGGCTGGGTTTTTCTGATTAAAGAGAAGTGTCAGTCCATTGAAACAAAAATGTTTTACAGAAAATCTTAGTTTGTATTAATTTTATTTTTAAGAAACTGTTTTGGAAGGCAACTTGACTACTTCCTGTCAACATGCTTAACAGGCTGTCCTAATGCTTGGCCTTTAAGAATTGGGAGAGTCTTAGCAAGTCTAGATCATCAGAATCTTTCTGAATCATTACAGCAAAATAGTTATGTAGTGCAAAAATGCTGGAGTTGGTCCAACTGCTGGATCAGCCCATAGTAAAGCATAACAACAGTGATCATTTCCTAGCTACTAGACTCAAAATGTCTCTACCTAAGTATTCTGGAGGTAAAAGAGAATTTTAAAAATTGTATTTTCTATTTTGAAGAGGCAAGTGACAACCTGTGGGAAACAATAGTTTCAAGATGCCTTTTAGGCTGACGAGTAGTCAATCTATGGAAAGATTTTCTAAATAATTTAATATATTCAGTCCCTCTATGTGAAATAATAAACTTCCGCACTGAGGTTATTATTTCAAAGGTAAAATTTAGTGTACAAAATCTTGTTAAAAAATAAAATGTGGCAGTCTACATTTATGAAACTTAATTGCATTTAAAATACTGTTTTTCACTTCCTTAGATGATAAAACAGATCCTGTCTTAGCAAGAATTCTGGATGTCCCTTCTGTTCGTATTCCGACCATAATTTCTCCTGTTACATCAGCTTCAGGAAAAAAAGAAAAGTCCGTCAAACAAAAATCAGGAAAATCTCTGTCATCCACAAAAGCAAGCCATGGCAAAGTAGGCCCTCCACCACCTGATGGCCCAGTAAAGCAAGAAGAAGGAAAGGTGAGAGAACAGACATTATCCAGTGAAGACAGAAAAGAAACAAAAACCTCAAATACATAAACTTACATAACAGAGGCATATATTCTTCTCAGAGGGCTTTGAGCTGTGCCTTAACAAATTCCTAACAATTTATGGTGCTTCTAAGAATATGTTTTACTCTTCCAGTTGTTCTCGGATGTACATGTTGGCAGCTGTTAATGAAGCTAGCCTTTATGACTCCATGATGTAGAGCAGTGTGTCTTCCATGGTCCACATACTTTTGTCAATTTTGGCTTTACAGTTACACCAGTTATGTTAGTAATATCTCAGTGACTAGAACTGCTCTAGAAATTAATTTTTAGTTTAACCCAAGTAGGAGAACTTTTCTGTGCTTTCCAGAGAACTTTTCTGTGCTGTATTGGGAAGTCTAACCAACCAGTAAATTTGTGGAGACAGTTTTGCAAAAGCTTGCTCTGCAGTTTGGTCTTTCCAGCTGATCACAGGCCAGGGACCAGCAACTTGAGGAAGTGACTTTTACCTGTAACTGAAGTACTTCTATCTCAGGACAGGTCTTTGGAAAGGATGGATGACATTTCAAAAGCTGATTCTGAATTTCTGTCATGGAATACTTAGCACAGAGTAATACAGGAATTACAGGATCATGTGCCTCAGAAATCAACAGCATTTAATCTTGAACATCTTCCACAGAGCTCTATGAGAAGCTTTTTGGCATTAAAAGATGAGTGGGGGAGGCCATATCAGTTCAGGAATGGGTCACAGTTCCCCTCTGCAAAATGACTAGCCTAGATTGTTTCAGGTCATTAGCTAACTATTGGCAGAATATTGTAGGCAACCACAGGAGGTTTGTTTGGTCCAGTGATCTCACAGATCAGCCAGAGTGTGAGTTACATGAAAAGTTCTCAAAGAAATATGGGAGGCAATATTAGCAGGATGGTGGAAGAGGATGTCAGAGTTTTCTATTTGAGATGATTTAACCTCTTTTCTTTTTTGACACTGTTTTCTCCAACCGGCAGTGTCCCAGAAATGGACACAACTAAAATACAAAACAAACTCTGAGAGAAGGACAGAAATGAACATGAATAGTACTGAGAACCAATTTAGTTACCGCCTTCAGTTTAGGAAAGGACACTCTTCTGAATGTAGGCATAATCAGAACACAAAGCAGTGAGGTCCATGAATAGTTTCATGTAGCACTAATGCTCTAAAGTACACTGTCTGGGATAATTCTTTAATGACAGTTATGATAAAAAGCTATCCTTTTTAACCTGATCAAGTTACAAAAAAGTAGCATTTCTAGATAATGTGTTTGTTAAATGTGGTTCTTAATATCTTTCCAGACTAACTGCAAAATTATTTGAAGCATATAGTAATGTGTTTTAATTTTCCTCCTACTTGGTTCCATCTTTAATCAAGTATGGCTGAAATGATGAAGAAAGAACTGCTAATAGAATGTCCTGGTTCTCAAGCTGAGCCAAATTTAAGTCCAATCTACTGCATGTAATACTTTTCATGACCAATTATTTTCCATTAACCCAGTCATTCCTCCCTCTTATATTCTGCTTCTTCTATAGGCTGGTGAGTGATATGTAAAGAACATGAGTGGCACCAGGTCTGCCATCTTTTCCTGCACTGTTTTCTCTTTTGTCCTGTTCCTCAGAATTTCTCCATGTAAAATTAATAGTAGTTCATTCAACTGTGGTGGCTTCCAATTCCAGAGGCATTTCATGAAACTCTACTTCAGTTCTTGCTACCATTTTCTAGGTCACTGCCCTGAAAAGGTGCATCACCTTCTGCACTCAGCATAACTTACAGCAATTGTGTGGCACAAATGAAGCCTATACAAACAAATACCACTACCAGTAAAATTCTGTCAGGATGACATCTAAGTTCCTCCTCTTCTTCCAGAAGGCTTTTTACTCTTTGGTTTAGAATGTCTTCAGACAGAGAGTATCTGTATTAGTGCATACAGCACCCAGCTGTGTGAGTCTGCAAGTATTTTGGAGGACAGGATTAGAATCCAAAGTGAACTTGACGAATTCACATGGACATGGTCTGTGAAATAGGATGCAATTCAGTAAGAATAAGCGCTAGGTTCTACAATTACATATAAATAATCAATATATATCTACAGAATGGGTAACAGTTCTATCAATAGCAGTTCCACAGAGAAAGGTCTGGGTTGCAATGGATCACAAGCTATACATAAGTCAACAATGCCATCTTGCTGTGAGAAGGACAAAGACGACATTGAGGTGAATAAATGGGAGTATAGCCTGCTAAATCTGTGAAGTTATTTTCTGTTCAGGGCTGGTAGGGCCTCATTTGAAGTATTATGTCCAGTTATGGATACTGCACTGCAAGAAAAATATGGGCCACACTGGTGAGTTTTAAGGAAAGCGCCAAGAAAGATCAGAGGTCTAGAAAACTTGACTTGTGGGGAAAGATTAAAAGACTTGGTTTGGGTTGGTTTGATCTAGAGTTGAGAGACAGAATACCCTTCTGTAAAGAGCTAAAGGGAACTCCGGCCCTGGAAATTTTTAGAATAGGTTTCATTAACAGTTTTCTCTATCAATATAGGTATACTTGATTATATTTTTTACCATTAGGGAGAAGTAGATGACAACTGAGGGTTGCTTCTGCCCTGTTCTGTGACTTCTACCCCATGATCCTGTGACTGCAATCTTAGGGTATTGAGAGTAGCCTTAATTACCCAGTAATATTATGTAAAGTAACCATAAAATGTACAGCATCCATTATGCTGAAAAACAGGTGGCAAAACATCTGCCAGTTTTTCCCTATATTTCTATTCCTAAAAATCAAGCATATGGGGTAATACCAGAACAAGTTCTCTCCTTTACCTCTGTCTGCAACCCAAAACTGTATTCACCTTGTGACTACTGGCATAGTGTAGTTCATTGTCACATAATTTGGGGGGGGATGACATCAAAGGGTCCATTGTTGTATTTTTTTCCAAATGTTCCAGGGCCTTCTGACATTCCTTAGGTCAACCTCATCTTTTCTAGTCATCAGAACAGTTTCCACTACAGAGCAGTGCAAAGAGGATTACGGGTCGTGACTGCCAAACATTCCTCCCTGTCCCCTTCTCAAGTCCGTGCTGCATTTGCAGCAGACTGCTCTACTTATCTTTTGTATTCTTTTAGTGGTTATAGGTAAAATAACTGATGTGCAACTTCAAGAATTATTTAATGCTCCTCTGCTTCACATTATCCGTTTATTGTCATCTCATCTTGACACTGCGCCCAGGATAGCATAATGACTCAGCAAAATGAATGGTTAGGAAGGGTTGTTCTTCAAGGGTTAACAAAGAGGAATGAAAGAAGATAGCATAATCAAAGTAAATAAGCTAATGTTTCCACTTCAGAATCCATAAACTCTCAAAATGTTAAAACTTAGTGGTAGAAAGCACTTTTTTTTTTTTAAATGTCTTGTTACAACTGAAATCTGTAATCTAATTTTTTTCTGTATTCTTTTAAAATGTGGAATAAAACTAATTCATGTTTTGTTCTGTAGATGGAAATGGAAGAATCAGCTTCCCAAACACAAGTGATGTCAAATGGTCATGCTTTCCCAAGTTTGAACGTCTCCTGTCCCAATGGACTAGTATTAACTTTCCTTGGTGAAAGTTTTGGAGGTTAGTTTTCTGAGCCACTGTAAAGGAGGATGCAGAGTTTCTGAGTAGATGACTGCTTTGAATTGTTCTCTGAAAAACAGAGTCTGTCCCTTACTCTGCAGATTACAGAGGAAGCCAAGGAGGGTTAGCCTTACTCACCTAAATTTGTATACCTTCTATGGACACCATGATGCTGGGTGTTTAACACTGTTTGAATGTGTGCTATGCAGTATTAATTAATTCAGAATTTGTTTTCAGATTTGAAAGGCGAAGCCACTACAGCTGAAGCTAAGAAAGAGGTGGTAAAGAAGAGTGAGGCCGAAACAGATGAAGCCAAGGAAGAGGAGTTTGAGAAAGGTGAAGCCAAAGCAAATAAAGCAAAGGAGGAAGAGGTTATGGAAAGTGGAGAGAAGGAACATGAGGCTACAGAAGGTGAAATAAAGCATGAAGACACCAAAAGAGAACAGGCCAAGCAGCCTTCTCTGGATATTCTGGTTAGGCAGAGTTATCCCCAAAAGGTAAAGAACTCTTATCTCTATACATCTGTGGCAAGGCAAACAGAACAAGAGGTGTCAAGAGTCATCACCAGTCAAGGAACTGTCATAAAGTATATGATGGATGGATCTACCCAGGTACGTTTGAGTAGAATACATTGAAAGCAGCCTGCATATGTGATTAGCCTTGAACTTGTGCTTGTCAGCTGAGATAGAGAAGTCTCCAGTTTGTAGATGGAGTTAAGTAACCGCTGAGTTATGCGGCCATGTCAAGACTAAAATGCTCTTGGCTTTGTTCAGAATCAGAACTTAAGGCACATAGGGAGCTTTAATGATGAAAACTTTAGGCATGTGAAGATTTTAGGCAACTTTGGGTTTAGGAAGTAGCTGAATGTGGTTTTGAGAACTGCATTCCTGGACTTAACACCTGAAGTGTGTATGATTAACTGGGCTTTGGGTATTTTTGGCAACACAAAAGCATCCATATATTTTTTCAGTCATCTAAACAGACATGTGGGATCCAGAAAGGACCTGAATTGTTCTTCAATCCTGCAGACACCTTTAGGTATCCTAAATTTTCATCAAAAAGACTTTATATTCCTAAGTACCTTCTTTGTTTACACTTATTTAGGTTGCCTGGAGTTCTGGTTCCTTTTAGGTGCTATAGGCTAGAAATCATCTTTGTAGATACTGTAATCAATCTATAAGCAACTGTCTTTTTAAAGTGTAAGACTGTATGTGTAGTTAGCAAACAGGTGAAAAGAGGAGTCATCTGTTTTGACTCGGAAACTGTCAAAATAATTCCTTATTTCCTCAAGTTTTTCTCCTAAGTGGACCACAACTCCTAGTACAAGTTCTTTACATTCATTCATTACATTAGATCATAAACTATTTAGCCAGGATTTCTGAGAAACTTACCCATTTCAGAAGTATGCAAAGGAGCTATCTGCTGTATGTCTATATATTCTCAACATACTGTCTCCTGACAGAAGAATATAGATCTTAATGTGGCTAGCATGATCGTACCATAGTCTTTGTATAAGCATGTTATGAGTGCATCCTTCTTTATATTAACTCAATGTTTGTGACTCATCAAGAATATATTGCATATAGATAAGCGTTCAAAAAAGAATAAATTGTTAATTACCTTACAGTAACTGTAACTCTTGGGATGTTTCTATATGTTGTCTATTTGTTTTCCACATTGCACCATCTTTTCCCTAGAACATCTGTACTGTAAATGAATTCAGGGACAATTGTTCCCTGCAACATAGGGAACATGCATATTAAGAGTTGAGTGTAATGGACAATAGATCTCAGAAACTAGCTATAATAAGATAAATAACCATGACTTCTTTTTGTTAGCTGTCTTGATAGCTAAAAAATTAACAGCAGTCCTAGACATGTGGTATACTTGAATACAGATCAATATGGTGATACAGATGCATTACCACTGTGACAAAAAAAAAGTCATTAACCTTTGACCACTTAAATAGTCAAAGAATAATCTTTACTGTTTACTTCTATAATGCCTATTTGTTACTAAATAGAGTCCCCATTCATTATATATGTCAACTGCAGCAATTAGCAGTCCTTTCTTTTTGAGATAGCTTCTTTATTTCTTATACCGATTCTGAGAGTCTTTTACTTTTTTCCCCTCCATCACCCACAATATTCTAGTGACTATTGCATTTGTGACACATTCTCTTGAGACTTTCTATTGGTAGTTGAAGTGATTTTAACCTCTAGTATGTCCTTGATTGCTGTAGATTCTGTTTGCTGATGGCACAGTGAGTAGGAGTCCTGATTCTGGCCCTGTCCTACCACCACCCACAATTCCAGATAACATGCAACTGTTACCAGAATCGGAGCCTTCACCTGAGACCAGCACGAAGAAAGGTAACATTTCCAGTGTTTTGGATGCATTTAAACTTAGCAGGGCTGATGATACTTAACAAAGGGCATATTTCTTTAGTCTGAAAATTCTGCCAGTGTGAAAATGCAGTTTTATCTGTACTCAGCTGCTGCACACTGCTAATTTGTTACCTTCATATCAAATAATTTCTCTCCCCCTCCAGATTTATTTTTCTTCTAACATGCTAGGACTATAATAAGTAAAAGGGTAGGTAAGAACTACATCAATAGCAGAGTGATTCAACACAAGGTATTTTAAAAGAAATCCTTGTAACTACAGTAGCATCAAACCTTACTTGTGTTACACAATTTGTAGTCTTGGTATTGAGAAATGCTTCTTTCGCAAAGGACTTACTATATTTTTCTTTCTCATTGTATGTATTCCAAGGCACCTACTATTGGTCATTATTAATTGGTTCTACGGATTTGTGGTCTGTCCCAATATAACCATTCTTACATTATTTTGTTTGGCTGAGAAAGAACCAAAAAAAGTTTACTTCGTACCTCAGAGTGGAGTCTGAGACCACTGTCAGTGCTCCTTAGTCCAAAGAATAATTATGACTTGTCATAATATTAACGTATAATTTATTGGATGTGTGTGAATAAAAATTGTTGCCAAAAAGTCTCTCAAAAAGAGACTTTCAAGTCATCAAGTCCAGTCTTTGTTCTGAGGATATTTCTTAGGATAAGTGGAAGGATATTTGAGAACTTCCCTGACAAACTAGCTTCTAATTTTCAGTCTCAGTATCTGTTGCCAGTGTATATGCTTTATTCCTTACCCTTTATTTATGATCACTTTTCCCCCCGACCTTTTCTCTCCACTGTCATAGTCTTGACAAGTTTATAGTGAAAAGTTTCATCTCTCTTTGGCTTTTTTCCCCACCCCACCCCCCTAGGATGTATATGCTGTAAGCCTTTTAGCCTTCTCTCTGAACTATGCTGTTGTCTTTTGTATACACTTAGTCTAAGTTCCTTTTCTTGAATATGGGAGACCACAGTTCTCTCTCACATTCTTAATAAGATCTCTCCAATCCCCTTTCACAATTGAATCACCATCCTTTTCTTCTGATATACCATAGGATTGTGCTTGCCTTTTTTGTCACCGTATTTTCACACTGGTAACTTGTATTCATTCTGTATGGATGATACCTCCAGGTCTGTCTTTTCTTCTACTGTTGCAAACTTGTCTGAAGCATAGATTATTTTTATTCCTTTTTGCATTAAATTTCATTCTAATAGGCTGTATCATCCTGTTACTTTAATCTTCAAGCTCATGGGGCAGTTCTGGATGCCTTTTTTCTGTAATCCATTCAGATTTTCTTCTGCATTGATAGTCCCTTCTAAAGTCTTGTCATAATCGGGTGTCATTAGCATGCTGTTTACTTTTTCCTGTGTCATTAATGAACACATTAAATAAGATTAGTTCAAGGGCACACCTTGAGTAACAGCACTTGTAATTGTCCTCCACCCTGATAAATAGTTCTTCTTTCAATTCTGTCAAAACCAATACTCACAGAAACTCTTCACTTTATTGATTTTGCCTTTTGCCTTAGAGAATACCAAGTCTGATACAGAAATTTTTGTTTCTGCAGGGAAAGGCAGTGACAGAAAGAGTATATCACACCCAAACAAGGACGAGTTCTTTGAAAATACTGTGCAGGGTCTGGTTAATTCTGAGCAACCTAAGGAGAACCCGGCAGGAACTTGGATAACAACTACTCCATCAGGCATTCGAGTGGGCACGGAGGGAGGAAAGAGAATGGATCTGAAACCAGTCTTAATCTATCAGGCAACTGACCCAGCTGATGGAACGGTATTACTATTTTTGTGTTTTTATAGCACTGTCTACTAAGCCAAGAGACAGGGCTGCCATCATATAAGTTGTCGGATTTGTTCTTTGAACATATATCCTACAGGTTGTGTTATTAC
>JANXJC010000031.1:2161062-2207678 GCA_027564655.1 Leptodon cayanensis
GCCAAGAGACAGGGCTGCCATCATATAAGTTGTCGGATTTGTTCTTTGAACATATATCCTACAGGTTGTGTTATTACACTGTTACTAATACAGAAGCTAAGGTAATAACACACCTACAGGTTGTGTTATTACACTGTTACTAATACAGAAGCTTTAGATTTTGAAGAAAATGCATGTCCTCGGTCTCTGGTAAATCAAGTTGCAGTAGTCTTCAGAGTTTCAGTACATAATGCCTTGTTTTACTGTTGTTGCTGTTACAATATCACAGAGCTAATATAAATGAGTATTCCTTCATTCTTTCAGGTTATGACTGTACGAGACGATGAAGTGATAATTGTTGAGAAGTTGGATGGCAGCAGAGTAGTAGATCATGCTGATGGTACTAGGATCACTACTTTTTATCAAAACTGTGAAGAACTTTTTGTACCAGAGGGTAGTGAGGAAACAGGTAAAATCAAAAGGAGAGCACTTATCTCTGGTATATCTTGTGAAGCAGATAATTGTCAAAATATACTAAAGAAGGCTCATACCAATAGCCTAGATAATAAATCCACTAGTGCAGTCTAGGCTTAGTTTGGCTGCTTTGTCTTTTTTTATTCAGTATCCAGGGCAAGAATTACATTGTAGCAAACAGGCAAATTTCCTTCTTTCCATGTATATACTTACGTGACCCACCTTTGCAATGAGACCACAAGTGCCTGAGTTCTAGTGTGTTCATTGCCTGCTCTCCACCTACTCTGATACAACAAGCAAGCTGACTTGAGTCTTAACCGAATCAGGTATAAGGACCAGGGCATCCTCATATTCCCCAGAGAGGCCATGGACTCACCAGGCTTAGAGGTATTCAAAATTTGATTGAATATGGCCATGGAAAATGCCACGCCTAGTAGAAGTGAAACTATATTCACCTCAAACAAGTGGGGCTAATGGTCATCTGTGTTTCTTCTGGCTGGCAGTATATTCTGTATGCTTAGTTCAGTTGCTGGGTAAGTTCTGTAATTAACATGAAGTGTATATTTACTGTGTGGGTGTCAGGACTGTTGTGTTCAAACACAGTAGAAAGTTCTGGTTGTGGAACACCTCTCTCTAGGGTTTTAAAAATCAAAACAATGACCTTGAACTGGTCTGCCTATTCAGTGGGAAGGCAATGGCCAGACTAACATACCAGTTTGATTTGTTTTCCCTGACTTCTGCTGCTGAAAAGGAATTTCTTCGCATCTTAGAGCTTGTATCACAGGCCTAAAAAATTTCAGTGGTCCAACTTGTATGTTACAAATATCCAGATCATTATGGTTAGTACTGTACTTGATAAATTAGAGAGTACTCTCCTGACCACACCAGCTACGGATAGTTACAGACTTTTTTTTGCTGTTGGATTTTCCTATATTCAGTGCACAGTCCAAAAATTTGAAGGCTGCATATTGTTTACCTAACATAAAATTATGTGATAAAGTATGTTATGAAATCTGAGGGTCTTTTACTGAGGAGATAAAGGTCCAGCCTTATGAGAAAAAAGGCAAATTGAATCCTAAGACTTTTCCATGGTTCATGTGCTCCTGCCTCGTTGTTCTGTATTAATTCTTAGATGAACCCTCGGAAGCCATCACAAGGAAGGTGAAATGTATGCAAGTAGAGAGTCCTGAGTTTGCTACCGTTATAACAAATTGTGAGGACAGTACCTGTTGTACCATCTTTGGAGATGGGACTTCTGTTATAGCAAAGCCACAGGGAACATATCAGGTGGGAATTATTTTTGGTTTGAGACAGTGAAATGTATCATTGTGTTCCAAGTTCCCTGCCATCAGCGTCTCCCACCTTGACTATTTTAACTCCCTTTTTTATAGCCTTCACAATTCCTATGATTCCATCTCTTTTCTACTCTGCCAATATTTAGATATTAGAGGTCCCAGACAACTGGAAGCTGGCAAGTGTTGTCCCAATATTCAAGAAGGAAGACCCTGGTAATTACAGGCCTGTCAGTCTCACTTCAGTGCCTGGTATAACTATAGAGTAGATTATTCTGGGAGTTACTGAAAAACACTTGAGAAACAATACAGTCATTGGTCATAGCCAGCATGGGTTCATAAGGGGAAAGTCCTGCTTAACTAACTTAATTTCCTTTTATGAAAATGTCACCCATCTAGTTGACCAAGGGAAGCCAGTAGATGTGGGGTTTTTATTTTAAGCAAAGCTTTTGATACTGTCTCTCACAGTAAGAGGGCAAGACTTACAAGGAGCAGCTGAGGTGACTTGGTTTGTTCAGCTTGGAGAAAAGAAAGTTGAGGGATGACCTCATTGCTGAGAGGTGACCTCATCACAGTTTACACCTTCCTCAAGGGGGGCAGCGGAGGGGGAGGTGCTGATCTCCTCTCTCTGGTGACCAGCGACAGGACATGAGGAAATGGAATGAAGCTGCATCAGGGGAAGTTTAGATTAAACGTTAGGAAAAGGCTCTTCGCTGAGAGGGTGATGGGTCACTGGAACAGGCTCCCCAGGAAAGTAGTCATGGCACCAAGCCTGTCAGAGTTCAGGGAGTGTCTGGACGATGCTCTTAGTCATGTCATTGAGTTTTAGGTAGTCCTGAGAGAAGCAGGGAGTTGGACTTGATGATCCTTATGGGTCACTTCCAACTTGAGGTATTCTATGATTCTGTGATATTTCCTCACAACTGTATAGTATATTTAAATCACAAGCTTAAATTTCCTGAAGTGAAAGAAAATATTACAGAGACTAGTATCAGCCTAACTCCTGGACCTCATCTTCCTTCTTTCTTTCTCTCTAGTCCCTCAAAACTGGATGATTCAGTAGTAAAGGTCTGAGAGCTCTCCTCTTGACTTGCATCTATTCTTCATTTTCATGGTACCTCTAAACTGAAGATTTCACCTTTCAGGACTGAACCTCTTCCCTTCTTACTGTGATAGGTTTTACCCATGAAGACAGGCTCTCTTGTCATTGATGAAGATTGCTCAGCAGTTTATACCCATGAAGTTTGCAATTTCAACAGCAAGAAGGAAGAGAAACAAGCAGGGAGATACATTATGAAACACACTTCCAGCACTATTTGTGAGATGATGGATCCTGAAGGAAATCTTTTTAAGGTAAAATACATGGAAAGGAACAAGTGTCTGCATTTCAAGTAATTTTTATCTTATAAACATCTCTCAAAGGCAGCTTGTAGCCTTGTAGTACTTATTCTTAAAGTAGCTTAGCTAGCCAGAAGAAACAGCTCCTGAATCAGGTCTCTGAAATGTTCTTGAGGATGTGATGGGTTTCCCTGTTTTGGTATTTCCCCCTTTTTAGAGAGGTTGAAATAAAACACATGGTCTACAGTTTACCACACCTGTGAAGTTACCTTAATTAGCATGACTTGTCCTATAGCAAAAAGTCATCTCTGCAAATGAGGGTTAAAAATGAGAGAGCATATTGGCTTTTTGGAAGGTCCATAAAAACACTCTAATCTGCCTGGTAAGGCAAATATTGTTGTAAAAGGAATGATTAGGTCTTTAAAGTTATACTGATTGTTCTGTGCTCCTTTCACACCCAAGAGACATTTTTGAGCTAGGTTAGTACTTAGTTTTGAGTTCAGGAAACATCACGTAAGTGTCTGTGACCTACATACTATTTTCTAATTAAAGGTTCTAATTAAACATTCTAAATGTGACATCCTTAGAGTATACTTTCTATTGTTGCAATTGTAATCATTACCATTTTCCCAGATTCCTGTGAAACAGCATTGGGGTTCCGCTGGACATATGCATTATAGTAAAGTTTTTAACCTCATTTCCTAGGCTGAAGAAACAGTGCTTATATAAATCTATGCTATTTGTCACTCTCTCCCTAACAAATTTTGAACTGATGAACAGAGGGGTAGAAATTTCAAAGATAGCAAGTTCCTACAAAATCAGTGCAATTCAAAGCAGCCCAGAAGTTGCTTGGCATCGGAATCAGCACATCCTGCTTTTTCTCAGCTGATATCTAGGGAACAAGGGAAGGAGGTTGAGGCAACCGTGGGGCAGTTGAAGGTATTGTGGGAGCAGTGATCACAGGGGATATGGGGCAGTGTAGTAAGAACAGTGAGATTAATGGTTAGTAGGGATGGCAACCAGGTACAGGTGTAATAGCATTGGTTTTTCCTCTGTCCTAGTCACACCTGAGACTACAGTGAAATGGGCATGGACTGGGTGTGTCAGATTCAGTTCATGGACCACCCTTTGAATCACTTTGGTTTAAACTGTATCTTCCAAAGGCATCTGTCCTTCAACTGACTATACTGAGAATTAGAGGCATTCTTATACCTTGTGTGCATATGTTAATGGCATGTAAGTTAATCATCACGAGATGGAAATACTGTAGAAATTCACTCAGTATTATCATAAGATTATCTGAGACCATATTTTTAAAGTGAATAAATGCCTGAAAAGGGACCCCTCTCTACATATATACCTATATATATATCTATAGGTGTATATATAGGTAGATAGATATAAATACATAATCTGTATCTATATCAATCTATGTGTCTTCATATATCAACATGTATATAGATGTGTATATATTTATACATACATATATACATCAGGTATATGTAGGTGGATAGTTAAATATGTATATGATGCATATATATATATCATTTATATCTTTTCATATGTCAACATGTATATAAATGTGTATATATATAAGGGTATATATTTATACATACATTCACCTATATACCTCTATATAGGTGAATATATACACACACATGTATATACACATTTATGTATACACGCACATTTATATGAGTATATATATACACACATCTATATATGAGTATATATGTATGTACTATGTAATTATTAACTAACATTTTAGCGTATAGACATATATATATATAATTATATATTTGTGTGTATCTATGTGTGTAGGTGTATATACATGGATACATATATACCTCACAGAGGTACATCGGTACCTGTCTGAGTATACAGTTACCTGGCTTGACCAGCAAGTGAGTATTTTTGTGTGAAGTTGCCTATTGATGCCTGCAGATATATATGTTGAAGACGGAATGTAAGCATGGATGGCCCCATTTGACAGCTAACAATCCTTGAGCATTTATTAAATATCAGCACGTGATATTAGCATTTATGATATGGCATGTCTTTCTAGAAATGTTTGGTTTGATTCTTTCACTATCTTTTCAGTTTTGGTCTTCATTTCTTTTTCCTCTGAATTCCAGGTTGCTCAACCTGAAATATGTTTTTTCTGTCTCTTTCATTGGGCTAGGTCATATTACAGTTCCGCAGCAAGTTATTATTTTAAATGTATCATGTAGCTCAAGTAATTTTATATAATTTCTGTTATAGGTCATGGCTGATGGCAGCACATCTGTGTGTGTTCCTAGCATTGGCTCTCGTGACAAGGAAGACAGAAGTTTGGCATCAGCACTCACAGAATTTAACAAACCTATCACTTATGATGAGCATGTCCCCAGGTAAACTGCACTGGATTCATAGGCTTACACTTTCTTTCTTCCCTACACTGTATTTGTATAGGGTTTGTAGATTTGCGCTTCCTTTGTTCAGTACTCTGTATTTGGACATTTGATGTCGTTATTTTGGAGTTCCTTTTTCTTGCCGCATCATCACAGTACTTTTTCATTTCTGTCATCTGGAAAAGAATGCAATTTGAAAGCCATTGGATTTGATCAGTGTGGGGGGTTGACCTCAGCCAGCTGCCAGACACCCACCTAGCCGCTCTCTCACTCCCCATCCTCAACAGGACAAGGGGGGAAAATAAGATGCAAATGGTCGTGGGTCAAGATAAAGACAGGGCGATCACTTTCCAATTACCATCACAGGCAAAACAGACTCAATTTGGGGAAAAATAATTTAATTTATTGCCATGGATGGTGAGAAACAAAGACAAAAACTAAAACACCTTCCCCCACCCCCTCTTCCTCTCAGGCTCAACATCACTGCCTCATTCCCGACCCCTCTACCTCCTCCCCACCCCAGCCGCGCAGGGGATGGGAGGTTGCCATCAGTCCATAACAGCTCCTCTCTGCTGCTCCTTCCTCCTCACACTTTTCCCACGCTCTATCGTGGGTCCTTCCCACGGGCTGCAGTCCTTTTGGTTAAACCTGCTCCAGCGTGGGCTTTCCACAGGCTGCAGTTCCTTCAGGAAATATCCGCCTGCACTGGCGTGGTCCTCACCACAGGCTGCAGGGGAATCTCTGCTCTGGCACCAGGACCACCTCCTCCCTCTCCTCCTTCTCTGACCTCGGTGGCTGCAGGGCTGTTTCTCATACTTTATCCCTCACTTGTCACTGCCTGTGTGGCATTTTGCCCTTTCTTACACACACTTTCCCTGAGGCACCACCATCTTGGCTGCGGTGCTCAGCTGTGCCCAGTGGAGGGTCTGTTGGAGCCGGCTGGGACCGTCTGTGTCCAGCACAGGGCAGCCCCTGGTCGCTCCTCACAGAGGCCGCCCTGCAGACCCCCACTGCCAACACCTTGCCTCCTACGGCCAATACAACCCCATGTTTGTGGCTGGCTGCGTAGGTTCTTCATCGTCTACGCGGATGGTTCTGGAACTGAGCTCCTGCGGAGCAGGGATGTACAGCAGTATCTTGCCGAAGCCTGTAGTGATCCCACTGCTGCTGTCTTGCAGGATCCTGTACAAGAACGTCCAGGTAGGAAAATCTTTATTTCTTTTCCAATGAACTAACAACAGAAATAGGTGGAGTCAGAAGTTTTGAAACTCTTATTTGGGCAGGAAATTTGAAAATGTTTTTCCCCATGTAGAGAGGCACCCATGCTTCTGGCAGGGAAGCATGGGGAAGAAGGAGCTTTTGGAAAACTTTGGGAAGCAGAGAATTATCTGAATGACGCTGTGAAGCGATAAGTGAACAAACAACTGGCATATCTTTATCCGCTCTCAGACACGCAAACAAAAGTGATTATCAAATGCATAGATTCTCTGTGTATTTACCATCAAAAAACATTGAATGTATCGCAGTCTTCATTAACCACAGAGCTCTGTTTATCAATGAAGACAATGATACTCTGATGTTGACCTTTTGTCTGTTGGAAAAGATAAATATATGTAATTAAGAAGCTGGAAAAATATGACTGAAATAGGGAATGCCAATAGGACATGGCACCAACCATCTGGTAGTAGCAATACAAGAAGTTACATCCTGAAATGATTGGTTATCATTGCAAAGTTAGTTGGAGATATTGTGTTTCTATAAAATACACCGTGGCATAATAGGTGGATCGTATGAAAATAAATATATATTTTAAAAGACAGGAATGTATAATTCCCCTGAATATGGGGGGAAGATAAGGATAGTTTGCTTCAAGTCATAAAGTACTAAGACATTCTTCTCAAAGTTTTATATCATAAGCATGGAGAGCAGTTTTCCTACCTACTACTTTTACGATGTTTTGCACATTTTTAAATGCTGCTTCTGTTTGTAATAATGACCAGTTCCCCATTGTATAAAATGAATGAAATCATTTTGCCATGAGAAAAGGAGAAGAGAAAGGGCACTGAGGGAGACAGAAGGATAGAGAAGGTGGAAAGATCAGGAAGATGGAGAACGTACATACCCAGTGAAAATCCCAGTCAAGAAAACCTGCTCACAACCAGCAGTCATTTATAATAGTAGCACGTCTGCTTTTCCAGACTTCATACTCTGCCTTTCTCAATACTGTCTCTATTTGCCTTGACACCAAGGTTCTACAATTTTGTATCATTGTGACAAAGTACCTCAGTGGTCATATCCATTTTGAAGGCCACCTCTGGGGTAGATAATAGTAGATTAAGTAGACTTTTGGGTTGGAAAAAATATTTTGAAGAACATTAAAATTAATCAGAACAATAAAAAGAGATAATAAATCACCTCTAATGGAATCCATCCAGTGATCAGATTGTGAAGTATAAAATACAGTGAAGAATTACGCATGTTCTGAATATGATGTACTTCTGAGATTAGTATTCAGTAAACATCATTTAATGGTCTGCTCGTCCTTGTTTGGGATACTCCACACACTATACAACCAAGCTGTTACCCAAGACTCAAAGCAAGTAGCATAGGCAGTCTGTTGTTAAACACGGTCTGAGTAATCTGAACTTGTCCAACTATTCTGTAATCACCTCAGTGATCCAGTATTACCTCTAGCCATGAGTATTGCATTTTCACATGGAGTTTTACCACTTAATAATAAGGTTTTTTATACTTAGGCAAGTATATTTTTCTGGACGTTTGAGACATTTGTCCATCATTTTTGGATTTGAACTGTTTCTTAGCAAAATGTGTCTTTGTACCAGGTGTTTTAAGTATTACTGTCCTCCGCCCTTTGGCTGAAGAATCCCCCTGGGTAATGAAGAAAGAACCAGAGAGTATTGTTCCTCCAAATCTTCAGTCAAGAACCTGGGACACATTTTCTCCTCTTGAGGTATAATTGTTTCAAAATTGTCTTTTGCTGCTTAAGCAATAGATGTTTGTCATGGGGGGGAAATGGAGCTCTAAACAAGGTGACATTGTTAAGTCCCGTTTATTAAGCGGGCAAAGCAAGGGATGGGCTGTGTCAGGGAAAATGTAGTCACCTTGGGCTGCTTCTACTCTCAGTAAGGTGATATAGCAATTTTAAGGGGAGTTCATCTTGCCAGATGAAGAAGTTTTAGAATAGATAAATTATGCCCAAGAATCTACTGACTTTATTGTATAGATCTATCATGCTATAAGGAGAGCGTGTGCTTTTCAGCTGAGGCACACATGGCCGATACCTGCATTTCATCAGTAACATAAGCAGCCTCTTGCTCTTTTTCTTGTTCTTGTCTACATTCAGAGGAAGATCGCGGGTCCCTCAGTCAGAACATGTAGTTGGAGGGGTCTCTGCATTGGATCCAAAGAGCAGACGTGCTTGCCAGTACCTGTGCGAAAATGTCCTAATAAACTGCAAATCCGTCAGCTATTCCAGTATGAGCCGCTCAGTGATGAACTAAGAGAAAAGCTACAGCTTTCCCTTAAGGTAGTACAATCATATTTATTCATTCTTCCAGTGAGTGATAGAGAACAGACAAATTGGGTGACAGGAATTTGCAGTATATGCCTGAGACAAAAATTCTGCTACTTTTGAAGAACAATCAGTATTTCATAAGTAGGCAGGTGCTCTAAGAAAAGTGTATTTCTGAAGCAGCTCAACTGTTTTCACTCATCTCTTGTGGAACCTGCTTTTCTGTGCAAATATGTGGGATCCAGTCCAGTACATATCACAGATAGTACATTAACAAATAGTTTCCTTTCTGTCAGTATTGATATCTATTACTTTGCTTTTACTTTGCTTAGGGTTTTCCTCCGCAAAGCCTTAGAAACTTAAGAATTTAAGTCGTACAAGAATTTCTAACCCACCATAATTCTACAGTTACCTTGGTGACGGGGTCACGAGACTCACTCTGGTGTGGTTATGTATTTGTTTTCATAAATCAGTACAGAACATTTCCAGGTTCAAGCCTGAGTTCTGTCACTCTATCCACATCTAGCGAATGGCTATGTAGCCTTCTGACCAAGTGTGTGTCCATCCCTCATGAGTGACTGATTCACAACAAGGTACAAGCTATACCTCATGTGCAAGTGTTCTGAGATGGAATCTGAAAGTTCTGCAGTTGATCCCTGTCAGCAGCTTCACAGTTCTCAGTTTGGGTATAAAACATAGATTTATTTAATTCACATTGTGAAGATGCTCTTAGAAGAGATTTTAGAGTTAAAAACTCATTATTACTTACCAATTAGAGAATAACAAAATACATGTGTTCTATAATTTATTCATTTAACATATTTTAATGATGGCATTGCAGACCGAATTTGAAAGTGAACAGTATGTGAAATTTGTGAAGGTAGTAGCATGTTGTAGCCGCTTAGATTTATTTTTTTTTTTTTTAACATTACATTTCAAAGAAGACATGCTTGAATAGAAAAACATTGACAGCTGTTCAGCCCTGGCATGTTTGGGACATGCCAGTTTATCAGAATTAAATTTTACCCTTTTACAGTCTATAAACATATAAAAATGACTCTTTAATTCACATACTGATCTTTCAAAGGCAATGCTATAAAAAAAAGTTCCACCCCAAAATCCCAAGGTAGGTCTCTCCATTGACCAGATCTGTTGTTGTCTTTTAGAGAAAGAAGAATGCTGTTTGTTATATTGGGAAGGAAGAGTTGCAGTTATTGGCACTGGGAAATCATCTATTAATAATTGCGTTAATGTGCAATGGAAATATCCTCATTGCTCATATATCAATGTTTAATTAATGGATTTTTCCAAAAAGAGGTATCTTAAATCTGTGGCCAAATATTCACTTTGTCAGAACTAAATCAAGATCTAAAGAAAAAGATATTCTTCCTTTCGCCATCCCACTTAAGATTTAAGAGGTATAAAGGAATGAAAAAGAACTGGAAGCAGATTGCTTCTGCAAACCTTGTCTGTTCATAAAGCTCAGTACTGCATGTAACTTTTTGGCAGAGTGCTGTGTTAGGACAGCCTTCTGTAAGGACCCTTTTTGCCATCCAACTGATCTTCTAAAGCATAAAGAAGTGTGGGAAAAGAAAAGTTTTCTGTAGCACTTAGTGTGATTCTGGCAAAGCAAACATCTGTCTAAAAACAGAGCTTCAGATTTTTGTCTGAAGCTAATTTTTCAATTATGATGTTGTAAATTTCCTTTTCCCTCCTAGGAGATCAAACAGGAGGGAGATACAGATCACAAACAATGTTTGTTAGAACACCTTTTATTCATTAAGATGATCTTAATAATATTATTGATTATTATTAATAGCAGCTATTTACTCAACGCATTCCTTTATTCATTCACATAGTTTACTCAGACACTTGCACGCTCACTTGTACTTGCCTAGCTGGTGCAACAGTTGGGAGGCCAAGCCCACCTGCCTACTCGGAAGCAGGGGGTCACACTGGCACACCGGGAGCATCTAGGTAGCTGCTGGATGTGGTTCTTTGTGGATGCTGATGTGTGCTAGTGGCCCGGTAGAGCTTCAGCAGACTGTTGGTGTCCCTAGTGTATTAGTTCTTGCAGATTCAATAGCCTTGCTAGTCTTCAGAGCCCTTGGTAAGCTTTCACAGGCTACCTTCTCAGCACGCACTCCTCTCTTTGACCTGTTGGGTTTTTTAAGAACTATTTCTCCATGCAAACCTTTAGATACCTGTATAACCCATTCACACAAATTCACAGAAAGGGCCTTTATGACATTGAGAAGCATGTATGTCCATTACATCTACCGTGTCTATATATGTGCCCCTTAAGTCTAACTCTGCAGAGAAAACGTCTGCATCCTTCTTGTTCTTTTCTGTTGTTCCACCAGGAATATATAGAAAACATTTTAAAGCAGGAAAGTGAGCTGGAAGAAATGAATGTAAAAGAACCAAGAACCAAAGAGGAAAAGGAGAACGCTGCAAGTCTCCTTGAACTGGTTACGGTGAGAAAAATACAATTTTTAACTCCTCTTTCCCACAAAACTATTGTATTGCATCGGAAGTGTCAGCTTTAAAACACATCATTATCCGTTAATAAAATAGGAAATGCTAGGATAGCGCAGTGCCAGCTCTGCTGTAGTTTAATGGTAAAGCAGAGCCACGCTCAGCATTCGGGTGGGCTACTGAATGGCAGTACTGCCATTTGGGGGAAGCAGTGCTCAAAACAGTTCAAGAGTTTGGCTCTACAGAATGATACACTCCCAAACACACAAGCCAAAATTACTGAAATGTGTATATCCTCCAACATTAGGATGAGAATGTTTCCAGTCTGTTGTCTTTGCAACTGGGAGACTTGTATTTCAACCACAGCCACCTCCATAGTGAGAGTTTAAACCCTGCTTTTGGGATAATCCAAAAACAAGCTGGAGGAATACTGTTATTACTGCTGAGCAGCATTTGTATTTTTTGGAAAATGTACTCTGCTAATTTGCACAGATTAATTAGAGCATGAAAAGAAAAGGGAGGGGAATAGGCAGTGGGAAGGGTGGGTAAATAGGGAAGAGGGACTTGGGATAGCAGTCAGGAAACAGTGAGGTTAGTGGGAGATGAGTGGTAAAAAACAATTAGAAAAGTTCAAGCAGCAGAAGTGGGTGGAATGAATTAGGATGAATGAGAGAAACACTGCTTACATCTTACGTAAAGAGTGATCAGTTTGCTCTATTTCAGTTCTTTAAATAATTTGTTTCCTACAGCTTCCTTTACATTGGGTACCTTGCACGTTGTGAATTCACATGCTAGATTTTTAGTAGTTATTAAACAGGTGGGTTTTTAGTCTCATTTAGGAAATACTTTTTATTTCCATTTAATCAGGTAACAGGCATATAGTGAATTCAAACATACTGAATTAAAAAAATCTGGCATTTGAAAAACAAGACCTAGCCATGGTAATTTAAATTTTCACTTCCAGATGATTTATTGACCTTTCAAAAGTGAATGTATTGTAGCAAACAAACATCATCTTAGCCTTAGAGTCTCCCTTTTAAACCCTGTCTCAACATTTTAAAAAAAAAAAGGCATGTAATTCTAGAATTTGTCTCTGACCTTTTTAGCCAAGTTAGCATTTTTGTTTGCTGAAACTAAAACCTATTTTTTGATATTACAAGCTTTTGTTTATATTTTTTGCTCAGTATTTTCAAGTGACATACAAGTCTTAAAAAGAGTAGAGAAGAGAAGTATCTAGCAAAAAAACAAGAAGGAGCTCACAACTTTTCTGGAAAAAGTGATGTATCAGTAACTCTATCTGCCTCTGTCCTCTAGGCAGACATTTACTTGCTTTGATGAGATGCAGGTGCTGAATCTCACATGCTGTTCTGTTCCAATGAACTTGTTTAGTGACTAATTATTGTTGATTGTCCCAGCTACCGTAAGCACATTTCCAGGTACAGATTTCTCATTGGACTGCTCTTTTCTGAGCAGTAGAGTCTCACTGTGGCCCTGCTGTGACCCAGGAATCCGTGTCACACGCCTCCCAGGTCTCCACTGTTCCCTAGCTCTGTTAAAACCTAGACTTGCCCGGTCACAGGAACTCTGATTTCCAGTTAACCGCTTCAGGGACAGCATGAGAATAAAGGAAACAGCTTAGTTTAGAGTCTTTTAGCCCTCAAACACTTCACTGTAAACCAACCACAAGACAGCTCCTCGGTAACGAAGCCTACAAATTCTGGAACAAATTTCCCGTTTGACTTCTCGTTGTGACCACGAGTTTTAGATCTGGCTCAAATCCTTTGCAGAAGGATATGAGTTTGATTAGGAATTGCCTTAGTTGATTTAATAAACAGCAACCATATAAAATACAAAGCCATCTGTGAAGTAGGTCATCAAGAAGGAAACAAATACCTGTTTAGACCAGGGAAATTGTACTTCTTTTCCTTTTTTCCCAGCTCGTGTTTTCTAACACACTGGAATACCTCCATTCTTGTAGTCACATTCTCAGGTAAGAAGGTAATGCTTGTTTAGGATGGGAATCCTTGGAACAGGATGCTGCTGTTGTGAGGTCTGTTTCTCACATTGTCACAGTTATTCCTTCTTCATTGCAGTCCTTCCCTAACTGGGAGAAGTCAACTGAGAATCTCAGTGATAGAGGTAATAAAAATTGAATATCTATCTTTTAAAATTGTAAAATAAAGTTTTAAAGTACTGTAGTATTATTTTTAAAGAAGGAACATAAAAGTGAATCCGTCTATATGCTATGTACATGCTTCTGTGTGATTTTCACAAGTGATTCGAACTTGTTGGCATCAATGATTCAGTACCTCTAAAAAACAATTCCTGTGTTTAGGCACATATATTTGGTGTTTTGACTCGCATTTCCACATGTATTGAGTTTTCTTAGGTATAAGTACTATGACAGTACTTGGTTAATTTTATACAAGTATCAACTTTTCAAACAAGTTTTTCAAAGCAACTAGATAAATCCTGGTTATTTATTACACTGGAAAATCTGATCTCAAACCATCACGTGTTTTGGTTACATTAACCTTGCTTAAGGGAAACGATGGAACAATGTATTAGCTTTCCCTCGTGAATTTCTGTTAAAGTTTTTGTAAGATACTTGTTAACATTTATTAATGTTTTCAATATGTACAGAAAAAAATTTAAGATGTTTATTTTAAAAGTCTATAAGCCTTTTCCATAGAAAAATCCATAGTATTCAATCCCATAGTGATGCTAGCCTTTAAAGTGTTATTTTTCTGCCCCTCCTGCCTTGTCAAGAGTATTTCTGTTTATTAAAAAAAAAAAGCATACTGTGCAAAGTAAATGGAAACTGCTGCAACAAATGCTTGCTACACAGTTTCCCGATTTAAATGGAAGTGCAATTTTAACATTATTAATGAAGAAGACAGTGGGAAAGAAAAGCTCTTTCAAAGAGGTAAAAATAGAAAAAGCAGAAAAACAGAAGTATATTTTATGGTGAAAAAACTGACCAAAAAACCCCAAACTTTGAAGGTTGCAATTACATAATTCTTGAAATACTGTCATAGTCAATTAGGATTATATCTCTCAAATGCTCAAGTCTCCTAAGTTCTGCCATAGAGATTTGTTTTCAACCAAAGAAATTTCTTTGGACTCACAGTTCAGGTTCAAGGCATGAACTAAACAAAACATTTTATAAAAGAGGACAGGGAAGCTCTGTATTAAAGCCCCAGAGCTGGTCACAATCTTAAATATGGAAGGACTGGCTTTTCTCCATTATAGATATTGAACTTGTAGTTCCCTCCATGAGAATGTTGATTACGGCTGCTTAACAGACACAATTAAGCACAACTTAAGTAAGCTGAGACTAATAAAGGTCCCTGAAAGCCCATGTTATTTTCTTCAGCTGGAGATAGAGACTTGGAATGTTGCTCCCCAGTCAGAAAGTGGCTGAATGTCAGCAACTTTTCCTATTCACAGGTATTTGATTTGTATCTTGAAAGAACATAAAGATATTTCAGGAAATACAGGTGGGGGTATGAACTTAATCTACTTCTAGTGCTTTCTACATTGAATTGATCTCCTATCTGTTAATGTTCTGAACTTGATATTGGAATGAAGTTCTTTCTGCCTCTTCCCTTAGTAATAAAGAATCTGTTAGGTTTTCATCAAGTGACAGCAAGATGCATTAAAAAATATATCCTTTTATGTTTTTTATTCGTAACACTTAGCAATGCTTAGCAGAACATGCACATTCAATCATACTCTTTTACCTTGCAGCTCACATAACCGAGCTGTATGAACAGGCAGTGGCTTCTCATCGCCAGTGTCACACAGGGAAGACGATCACTATGCAAAGAGAGGCCCAACAGCGGAGGTTCAGGTAGGACAGACCAGTGAGAACTGATGCAAATGTAAATAACACAAAGGATGGAACCAAGCACACAGGAAACGCAGTGTACTTCACTGACTGTCATTAAGGACTGTGACCTAGGTTTCTAGATCCATAACACAACGTTTTTCCTATGATTTTTCCTATTATTTTTTTTTCCTATGATTATTTTGTCCCTCTGTGCCTCTCTTTCCTTATCTGAAAGATACTTTAAAGTTTGTTGGAAAAGGATGTTGACGGTTTCTTTGATTGACTAGTGTAATAAAAACGCAGATATGAGTGAACAATTTTGTGCAAGTCAGGAGTCACCTGAGATGTTAACATAACATACTCTCATAAAAAGCATTTTCTTTCCAGGGTTATCTTTTAAATATTTTTGTGCTTATAGAACATAAATGCTAGTTTTCTCATTTTCACTACTTTTTTTTCTCTCCTGATCATTCAGCCCAGAAGGAGTAACACCAGTGTCCAAGTGGCAGAGCAGACTAGAAGAGCACAGGTAATAGTATTGGTAGGACAGAAAGTTGGTTATTTTATGAGCCTGCTTAAGTCTGCTTAAGTCTGTTATTGACTTCACCAGGTCTTGGGTAATGGTCCAATGGTTTGCTAGCAAATAATGGGGTGTTCTCTGCAAAAGAAATGCTGAATGGATGGTTGGAGTGTCTCATTTTTTTCAAAACTTAGCAGTGTTACTGTTAACTTATGCTATTCAAAACAAGGCTGAAATCAGAAGCCCTGTGTTCTGTTTTCTGGTTCTGCCACCAGTGTGGAAAATAGTTTATATTAATATTTTCAAATGCAATAGTTTATATTAATATTTTCAAATGCTGATGCTTTCAGTTAAGATTGCTTTTTCTTTCATATTTTTGTGAAAGGTTAAATAGCGATTGAAAACTAAGCTCTCTTCCATACTACTTCTTAATTACTTTCTGACTTGCATGAGATTAAAAATACTTTTATAATTTCAAATTTATATTTTAATAGAGCATTTTACACTGTTTTGCATACTAGTTAAAGAATGACTTTAAACATTTGTATCTGAGTAGCCAGCACCCAAGAACATCATGTGCAATTCTGGCTCTAAAGCCAGTGTCAAAACTCTTAATATGATTAAGAGTGATAATTTCATAGCTGATATTAGACCCTGCAATTCAGTGAAACACACCAGCTTGTTCTTGATCTATCACCGAGAAATTTTCGAATTACAAGGATGTCACTCAATGTGATTAACCAGGAAAGAAAAAAATGCCACTTCCCTTTATCACTTCCATTCCTCAATGTTTTAAACATAATGCTGAAAAACAGGGTGAACTCAGTTATAATGCTTTTTTCTTTCTTTTCCCTACCAACAATGTTAAAACTTCCTTAGGAAGGAACTTGATGAAGAAAAGAAGTCCTTAGTGGCAATAAGAAACAAAATAATTCCTCCGTATTTTGAATCAGAATTCGGCAAGTTTTTCCCAAAAAAGGTATGTCGCTGAAAACCGGACGAGTTTGTGTTAGGCCAGGTAGTTTCTGTTGTAGTCCCACAAAGACAGTTCTGGATTTACTTCTCAGCCTCAATTTATCTCGAGAAACCATTAGAGAGGACAGTCATGGCAGAATTAATACTGGGAATTATATGGCCTTGTCAAAGGAAACGTATCTTGGAGATGGTATATGTTTATTGAGTACAAGCTCTGTAGGTTCCTTACATAAACTCCAGAGAGAGTCTGAATTGGAGCAAAAGCTGAACCTCAGGTCTTTTCACTTACTTCTCAAAAACCTCTCTCTGCTAACTAGAAGGGGAATTAGTAAGACTAACCCTCCTGAGTTAAAGGTGGCCTTGGGAACTTTCCTGTTGTAATCTTACCTGATAAATGCTCTAAGTGCTTAAAGCGTACTCAAAAATGTACTTTGGAATCTGAGGTATACTTAATGTATATCTTTTTTTTATAGTTACCACTTTGGTTCTGCTTATTTGTTGCCTTTGCACCCCTTTTCTTTTCTTTTTTTTTCTTTTTTTTTTTTTTTTTTTCAGGGGGAAGGGGGGTGTCTGCTGGTTTGTTTTTCTAAGTGTTTAGTCAGGAGACCTAAACTCTCTTTCTTACTTTTCTCTAGTTTCCTGATGTGGAAGCGCTGTCTATGGAACTTCCTCCAGTTCGAAAAAAAGAAAGTGGGAATTTCCCTCTTGAGACGATCAAAAAACCCAGTAGAGGTAATCTACTGTCTGGCAATATTTTAGTATCTTCTTCATTGTTTTATCCAGCTGTCTCATTTCATATTTCAGTTACATTTAAGATTACGTTATCTGACCCCATGTATTCCCAGTCATTTTGACACATGAACTACTTGGACCACAGTGGCTATATCTATTCTGATACATGAAGCATACCCAGCAGCATTCCCTGACATTGGGATCCAGCAGTATGGGGTAGACTGTGTAAATTCAGTCTCCCAAAACAAAATGGTCTCTTCCCTGGCCAAAACTTGTGTACCCGAGAGTGGTTTTGGGGAGACTGCTAAGTTGCACAGTCAATATCATACCAGTGTTCTAACAAGTTAACAGTATTGATTAGCATGCTCCAGTATCTGGGAATGTTCCTTTTTAATCCACTAATATAAATGTGGTCTATGAGACTCCTATATCTAGTGTGTTAACGGAGCCTTCACAGACATCCCTGTATGCGGAAGCACCATAGGCTTTGGATGCAAAGCTGAAGAGTTGTGCTATGAATGAGAGGTGGATGGATGCAAAATGCTCAAGAAAAACTTAAATGGAATAAACAATAGTTAGGGGTGGATGAGCAGGGGTGGATGAGCAAAAACCAAGGAGGCCGAATTTAGAAGACGACAAGTATGACTGTAGGAAAAAAAAATGGGAGATGGAATTCTGAAACTCAGTGGTCAGAGGGGCAACTTGGGGAGTGGGGCAAAAGTGATATGGAATAGGAAACATGCAGGCTAAGGACAGTTCGGAGGATACGGGAGGAAAGCAGTGACTGGAAGACAGGAAGCAGTGAAAGAGTGAACCATCATCTTAGGTCTGAGCTTTACAGCATTGAGAGGAATACTTCAGTTCTGTTTGAAAAGCAGCCCTGACAAGTTACTGAAATCACATAGTGAGATTAAAAGTCATACACAAAGAATCATATCAGGACAGCAGTCCTCCATGGGGCTTTATCAGACGCCCACTAATTCCCACATTTCCTCATTTTGCAATCACCATATTGCAATCACCAGAAGACCTGTGTTGGATTGTCCATTAGCCCTTTATGGCTTGTTGCTCAGTTAGCCAGAGAACAAGAAATGACTAATCACAAGATACGCATTTTTGATCCCTGTTGCCCAGTGGAGCAAAATGTCCCATGCAGAATTTACCTAGCCTCTCACGGTTCTGTAGACAGCTTTCAAAGATTGTCTAAATTAAAGTGCTGAAGACTTTGTGTTTTTTTTTTCTTGTGTTTATGAAAATGATGATGAAAACCACTTGTCACAGCATTCCATTATTTTCCCTGTAGCATCTGAATGTCTCGATACCATGAGTGATTCCTCACCTTTACCTGGTCTTCTGCTGCAGGCTCATTCCGAACAAAATGAAGGTTCCAGCAGCACAACAGGTAAAGCTGCCTTCCAGAATATAGTTTGGACCAGGTTAATATCTATCTTCTTATAACTTTTGACAAAATATTTGCAATACAAATTTAAATCCACCTATCTCTGTTCAGCATTCTGAATACATCTGAACACAACACTGGCAGAAATGGAGAGGTATAAAACCAACGGGAGAGATTCCCTCCTTCGCCCTAGGAGACTGCTGTAACAACATGGGGGTGATGCGGATGGTAGAACTGCAAACAAAGCCAAGAAGTGATTTCTCTACTTAAAAAAAATTGCACAAGCCAGTTTTTTTTGCTTGTTAAGGCCTGTAACAGAAGACTCTAGAACAGAATTTGCAGTGGTCTGCAAGAGCTGTTGCCTTCAAACTTCCTAAATTTCCTCTGTTATTTATGCATAATCCATAGACCTCAGGGCAGATGTACTAATCTGTACTTTCAGAGCCACACGGTAAGTGACGAAAGGAACAGCAGCTTGGAGAGGGAGAGTGTGGTGTGGAGAGAGAGACACCAAAACTACGCTAACTTCTAATGTCAAAGCATAAATGTTGCTTACCTTTAGGCAAAACAAGAAATGCTAGTGTGTTTCCCCTCGTGTCCGTGCTTAGCTTTTTTTTTTAATATGTTCTGGGCCATTTGCTGTGCAGGTGGAAAACCCCTCTCCACCACCTGCAGTTCTGTTGTCCGGAAATAAGAGAGGCATCTAGAGAAGATGCTATTCTCAAATAACATTTCTGCCTCCTTACGATGACTAACTGACCAGACTTAGCATTCCAGCTAGACAGTGCCTGCAGTCCAAACTGAGAAAAAACAATGGTTTTTTTGCATTCAGGACAATAAATCCTGCTCAGAGACAGGGCTTCCTAGTTGGGTGTGCTGGCAGAGCTGTACTGCTTTGGGGCCTGGACTGAAATGCGTTATATGGACTTACAGATTTGACTTGACCAGCCTGGGTGTTTCTGCACAATTGATCATTGTGCTGTGCAGTCATGCCTTTGGAATAGTAATGTCCTCAATTTTTATTTTAGTGCTTGAGGGTTTGTACCTCCTTTTCTGTTTTTAATCACTTTCACTGGTATTTATATCTTCATTGCGAGTTTCCACTGAGATGTTTCCAACTAATTAGTTCTAATAATTACAGTACAACTTTACTTATTAGTTAAATTTTAATTACTTGCTACTATTAGGGGGTTTCTTAATGCCTGCCTTCACCTCTTAAATAAAAATGAGACTAATTCTTTGTCCTTGTGCTAAGCAAATGCTTTCACAGAAAATAAAAATCTTATCTGAACAAGAACTTCAGGATTAGGCTGAATATGATGCTTAGTTTTTTGTGCTTTTGGAAATCTTTCCTTTCCAGACCTAAACAAGGCTGCAAGATCACAGGAGACACCCTTTCAACGTAAAGTTCAGAGTCTGCTGGTGAATGCTGCAGGACAGCCAAGAAAAGAGAAAGTGAAATTACCGTCATCCCTTCAGGGGAGAAAACCAAACTCCATACCAAATAAAAAGGTAAAATAACTTCTTTTTTTGTTAATATTAATATCCTCTCAGTCATCTCTTTTGTGTAAAATCTTCACTTTGGAGCAACACTGGAATGTATTTTGAATCTGTTCACTGAAACACAGCAGTTCCAATTTATGCAAAAGTTTACTGGCACTTATGACAGTACCTTTCCTCTCAACCACTAGGACAAACTTGTATGCCAAAAGCATAGTTCTGTGCCACGCGCTCACATGAAAGCTCTGATTTTCAAAAGAGCAGAGCTTCCCCCCTTCCCCCTGAGACATCTCAATGGCTTAATGTGTCTGAAAACTCAAACCAATATAGATTTGCAGACAATATTCAAAGTGCCTCTTCAGTTTTCACTCAGATGAGGCTGTCTTTTTGTAATTCTTCAGAATGAGTGGACAGAGATCAAATGTAGGTTAAGTAACTCTGAACCTAACTTGATGGCCACCAACTTTCTCTATTGTCTAATATTTTAACTCTGTTTGCAAAGGTGGAAGATCCTGTTGCAGGAAACGTCAACACATCTTCTCTTGCAACAACAAGACAGCATCTTAGTGGCTTCCATCTCATTCCACCCAGAGTGATGCTTGGGGTCCTAAAGGAAGGCTGCACCTACGCAGCCACTGTCATCCTGAAGAATGTTGGTGTGAACTTCTCAAGGTTAGTTTGAATTTTCAGTACCTTGGGTTTTAACTGTCCAAATACACATTGCTTGTTAATTGTCAACCTTTTGATCTGATGAACGGGAGATAACAAATGGTATTTTTATATTTGGAATCATTTGATAATGACTGACTAAACAGAGGTGAAGAGATATTAGAAATACTTCAGCATTATTTGCATATTAGTGTTATTAGGAAGAGGAAAAGCAGTAAGGAACAGCAGGTCCTGTATGCATAGTCCCGGCCCATCGCAGTTGTTTTACTGGTTCTTACCGAAGTTCTCAGGTTCAAGGACCAAAGTCTTTCATGGTAACCAGTATTAGATTTGGCTTTGGGAAATGCTGTTGGATGCTGCATGTCAAACAATCTAAATGGGCACCACTATATTCAGGCAGACACATGTCTTTAGCTGCATTGAGAAACAGCTCCAGTGATGACACTGGGAACAAGCAGAGGACAAGGATGAAATAAAGCATTTATTTGTGCACATATTTCCCATACTCAATGTCACCCCTGTCAGCGCGTGGGCCAGAGCAGCACTGCACTGTGTTCCAACGGGGTGAGGATAAGTAAGACCATTTCTAGGTCTGCAGTCCAGCAGATTGTCTCTTGCTCTGCATGACAAATCACAGGAAATTATCATATTTAACCAGCTGCGACTTAAAGAATATATAAATATAGTAAGAAAATGCTTGTGATTATTCTTCTGTACTAGAATTCCCCTTCTGAGTGACTGCATGTGTTCGTTCAGTCACTCCTGCACCAGCACAGTTCTAGTGGGTTTACTTTAGTGGTGTTCAGGCAGGTGCCTATGACCCCTGTCCTCCCAGGTGCCATACATGTGACAGAAAAGAGGGCAAAGCATATTCCTCCCACTCAGTTTGCTCAACTGCACTTGCCTTAGCTTGCTTTTTAGCTTAAAGGGGAGCCTGCAACAATGGTCTCTGAGTCCTTACAGCTTCTGGGCTTCCACCTAAGGTTTGTCACTTCAAAATAGCTTCATTTGAGCAGTTTCAAGAGTTGCAGTATTTGGTGGGAAGCTTTCATTTCAGATGGCTCAAAAGCCCCAAAGTCAAACCGAAGCTTTTTAAATTCCTGTATTCTAAGATAGCTATTCCCACCAAAGTTTTCCAATGTCAGCCTCTCACTCCCACCTTTTATTACCTCCTGCAGCTGGAGGGGTTCTTGGTTTACTTAGCAGTTAACTGCAAGCTGCTATTTGGGCCAATCTCATCCAGTTCTTTCAGAAACTTAAGAGTAAGCCAGGCCTGGACCACTCCTGTTATATGGGCCTTTTTTCTGCTAGACCCACAGGTCCCAGGAGAGGGAGGCTAACTGAAAGCATTGAAATAAATGTCCTACTGTCATGTTGGTCTAGGTCATTCAAAAGCTGGTTCCTCCTCTTAGCACTGGTGATAAATAGCCCTTGGTTTTTCCTGCAACATTAGCACTGGTTAAGGAAAACAGTAAGGAAGGCATTAAAAATTCTTGGGCTTGAGTGTGCAGGTCTCATGGCCCCAGTGTGCTGCAGCTTCTGGATGCTGCTTCTTTGGAGCACTCTTCACATGAGCAAGCACCTGCCAAACTTCTGTCCTCTGGATGCAGGTGACCTACAGTTCGATGTCCTCTTTAAAAAGAGATGCGAGAGAGGCGTCACAGTGACACTCTCTCAGCAGTCACAGCATCCCTTTACTATGGTACCACAGTGCTGGAATGACATAAACACAAACATTTATGTCTGACGTTTGTTGTTCCTCTTCCTCGGGTAGCTGGTTATCATCAGAGGAGGACCTGACAGGAGACCT
This sequence comes from Leptodon cayanensis, assembly GCA_027564655.1. Taxonomy (NCBI): domain Eukaryota; kingdom Metazoa; phylum Chordata; class Aves; order Accipitriformes; family Accipitridae; genus Leptodon; species Leptodon cayanensis. The sequence goes on from JANXJC010000031.1 coordinate 2,183,983, forward strand.
ACCCTGTTGGGATCATGATCTCTTGTGAGTACTCAGCCAACGAGGCACTCGAGAAATCTGTTCAAGACCAGCTGAGAGACTTCTGTACAGCTTCTTCCATCAGGATGGATGGCAGAGATTTTTTTTTTTTTTTTTTTTACATCAACCTAGTTATATATGGCCTCAGAGAGACTTTTTTTTCCTTTAACGCACATTTAAGCATCATGGTGCATGCCATGATAAATCAGCAGATCACATACCAATATCCTAGAGCTCAAGATGTGCATGTTACATTTTCTTCGGTTTTTTTTTCATGCCAGGGCACTATATGTAGACAGTCAAGGAAAATACCACCATGATTCTGATAAATCCAGCTTATCTTTTAAGCCTTTTACTTGATGCTTTGAGAGGAGAGCTAAGTAAGTGACTAGCTGCTGAATGACAGCAGAACATGCTAAGCGCAGGGTAGGGCCAATGGTGGGCAATTCTGAACTGTGTCTGCCTTGTGCTGAAGCCAAAACTTTTCCATGACAGCGTCAGTAGTTAACTATCTGCCTTCCAAACTGTCCATACCATAGCCTGAACTTGTTGGGACATCCTGACAAAAATCAAGTCCAGTTTCTCATAACAGCCAGCACTCTGGAAAAAGCGCAGGAATTCTGACAGGCAGTTTGTAAGTAAATCTGCCGGAGCTCTCCATAAGATGCGGCCATATACTAGGAATGCCTCTTCTACTGCCTTTCCTTCAACAGCTTCTAGTGCAAGTGCATGCTGGTAACTGTTCTTCAGGCGGAAATGAAAACCACAGGATAAAGTCCAGAGACATGGAAAAGTAGAGGTCATATCTGCTCTAAGGATCTTTAGAGATCTTAACAGTGGAAGTTGCCTGCACAAAAGGACTGCAAAGATGTGAAACAATCAGTGAGAAATGAAGAAGCGAAGCTATTGCCTTAGTGGGTATCATGAAATGAAAGACTATTATTTACACAAAATGTATACCAGTATCATGCCTTCTGCAATAGCATCGTATCAAAGGACATTAAATAAAGATCACTAAGGACTTCTGGGTGTGCAACACACAGGTGTTTGCCAAGACGATGTCATTTGTACTTCAGCTTCCTTTGTGTATGCAGGCTCAGAATGCTGATGCTTCACATTCTCTTGTAAGGACCAGGCAGTGTAACAAGCTCTTTGGACACTTACTTTGGCCCATTAATCTGCTCCTTTGGGTTTTTTGGTAGAAACCTGAGCCTTAGCAAGAAGCCCAGGAATACTGCTGTAACCCAAGGCGTACATTGTGATGGGAGGGATGAGCTAACAAATTCTGCTGTCCTTTGCACAAGCAGAGGAAGAGCAGACAGCCTGCTTCCCAGCACTGAAACAGTTTCTAGCTACTGATTCTCTTCTCTTTCTAACAGGTTTCGCGTGAAGCAACCACCTCTGCACACAGGACTGAGAGTGATGTACACACCAGGACCTGTAAGTTACACAGAAGATCTTTTGGTTTTTGCTAGACTCAGCTGGCCCTCGGACCAGCTGTCTGGGAATAGAGCTGCCAGGGTACATGACTTGTTTAAAGTTATTTGAAGTGACGCTGCCTTCCGCTGTCCCTCTGCTGCCTTCAACCAAGCACCCTGTGTGCTCCAGGTCTCAGAGCCTGCACCAGAATGCGGAGGGATAAACATGTTAAGTTCAGTGGAAAGCAGCAGGTCAAACACTGAGGTTAAAGAAGGGGTTTTTTTAAGCAAACAGGATACTCTACCACTACATCTGCAAACTTGCCGAGGGTGCACTCGATCCAACTATGTCATTAATGAAGATATTGAACAACGTGGACCCCTGAGGGACACCACTTGTCACCGATCTCCATCTGGACATTGAGCCATTGACCACTACCCTCTGGATGCAATCATCCAACCAATTCCTCATCCACCAAACAGTCCACCCATCAAATCCATCTCTCTCCTATTTAGAGAGAAGGATATTGTGGGGGACCATGTCAGAGGCCTTACAGAAGTCCACATAGATGGCTGGAATCATTTCCATTCTCTCTTCCTCTCCCCACATCCATCCCTTTTCTCCCTACCTCTCTGTTCTTTTTAGAATAGAATATAATATTATATTTCAGTTGGGAAGGACTACAACAATCATCTCATCCAACTGCCTGACCTCTTCAGGGCTGACCAGAAGTTAAAGCATGTTGTTAAGAGCATTGTCCAAATGCCTCTTCAACACCAACAGGCTCTCCCAGCTGTCCCAATTCCCCTTTTCCTGCTGGAACCTAACAGGAAATTTAAGGGGAAAAAATGCAAACACCTGGCAGGTTTTTTTCAAACTGCAATGTGAATAGACACTGTTTTGTACAGACCTTTCTAGTGGAACAGATACTGGGTAACTGGCAAGCACAATCGTAAGTGCTGGGGCACTAGGTCTTTAATTTCATCAGGCAACACAGAACAAGAACCAGCTCCAAGGACTGCTGGAGGGGACTATGGATGAAACATGCACCTTACCGGTGAGTAATCCTCTGTCTCTCCTAGGTGGCAGCAGGCTTGCAGGTTGAACTGGAGATAGAGATTTTTGCCATGGTAACTGGAGGGGAAGATGCTGGTGGCCTTGAAGAAGTTTCCCATGATATTGAAATATTAACAGAAACAGAGACTCTTCTCCTGCCTGTGAGAGCAAATATCCTTTGTTGTCTTACTGCCCACACACACCTAACATCAGCTCTGGGGACCATCCACCTGTCAGGAGCCTGAAGCATTGTTTCCAGTGCAGGCTGCTGAGGTAGCAAGCTTTACTCTCCTTTTTAGAAACACACAAATGGGTGTTTTCAAAAGCACAACACATAAACAATTTAAGATTCTGACACCAAAAGCAATTGACATCAGAGCAACAAGGTTTTTGAAAAGTGGGAAAAGGAAGAAGGGTAAGCTCAGAAAGATGTGGCTTTTAAAAAATAAATTAAAATAACAGGAACTCTTTTCCACCACCCCCAATGGAAATCCTTTATAACATTTTTGAACCTGTGGTAGCATCGGATGGTACAGCCTCATGAGCAACAAAATCAAGTATCATCCTGGATACTAAACAGACGAATGAGACAATCCCTCTGTCAGCAGAGACGCAAGCACAGAAGTGCATGAATGCTGTCAGAAATCAGCCCAGGGTGGGTTCGGTGGGCTTTTCAGTTGTTTAACTGAGGACAGAGGTAGAGTAAAAGAAAACAGCCAAGTCAAGAACTATTCTTTCTCTTTCCCTTGTGCTCCAGAAACTATAATTATTTTTTAGATAAAATTACAGACTCATTTTTTAAGGGCAAGTTCAGAAGAAAGGGTGAAGTTCTGTTTGACTAAATTTTAATCAAATTTACACTTAAAAGCCTGGGAGAAGAGGTCTTCTGGAAAACTATAAAAGAAACAGCAAGGGAAGGTGCATCCAAACATGCCAGAAACTCCACTCCTGCTAAGGGCCACCCTTACCAAAGAAAGAACTTTAGGGTCCTCTGAGACTGAGCAGAGTACTAGCCAACAGCAACTCCATTGAGGCTTCCTATGCTCTGGAAGTGGCATTGAAACTCCCCAAATTTACTTCATAGTGAGCCAGAGAAGTCTTTCATGCCCATTATTGTGGAGCGGAGCTGGACAGGACTGGTGGCACAGCAGCAAAACCAGCTGCTGCTCTGTTCCCAACTCTCCCGGTCCTCAGACACGCAGCTGCAGACCAGCCACCAAAACATGTGCCCTTCCCCAGTATTTTACCTGGTCTTTAGTCTTTGAGCTGAGGGCAGTAGTCCAGATTCAAGTTGTATCACAGCCTTATTTCCAGAATTCATTCCAGCCTCCACACACATTATTTTAATTGCATAAATGTACAGGAATGGTTAGATCCTTATCATGATATTCCACCTGTGTTAACCAATAACATTTACGAGTGCCGCCCACAAGGATACCCCCAGGGTGGGATGGCAGCAACAGTCCGGGCAGTTCCCACAAGCCTCAAGCCACGGTTCCGGATTACACTACCCCGAAAGCTTTCTAGTTAATGTAAGTATCAGATGCAGTGATACCAGCCGTAAATTAAAGTACAGTTGTTTTACCTCCTCTTGGCTTCTGATCCACATCAACTCATGCACACATCACACAGACGTGATGACCTGAGACAAGAAAAGGGAAGTACTGGATGACATTAACCAAAGGACTCACTGCAAGAGATTTATGGATTACTACAACTGCTCAGCTCAGTGGAGGCACTCGCAGCACAGCCTCCCCTGTCCTGGCCCAAATCCTTCACTTAACTGTCCTCACATTAAATAAGTCATTGAGCCTCCTGGCAGCAGGAGGCTGGATTTATTGCAGTTAAGCCCTAATAAATCAGCCTCTCTTTAACACTCCTCACTTTCTAAAACCCAAGTCTTACTGCTGACCCTTTGACACTGACAGCAAGTCTAATAAGGGACAGGAGTCTTACAGACAGACAGGGCAAGCAACCTTAACATGACAAGTTTGAGCACACACAACCCTCTGCACACATTGTTTCATACAGCACATTTCTGTAACCTTAGAGACTCAGACTATACAGAGAATGGGTAAGTAAGTCTTCCCTGCCAACAAGAAGGCCTTATGGGGAATTTCTCCTCAACCCACCAGCCAACATGTTTAACATTAGGCTGATGTTTCATCTCACCCATATCAGCTCAGGTGCTCTACAGTACACTCAATGGTGACAGTTCATAAACAGGAACCCTATGGATGTTTCTTCTCTCCTCAGCTCAGGAGTCCCCAGTTGCCTCATATGTGTAGCACTGACATCTTTTTCTTTCAACTTTAACATCTGTAAGTCTGCCATGTTATCTAACAAGTCAGTAAAGAAATCCCAGCTGTATCTCATTTCCTCTCCTCTGGAGAAAAAGAAAAGCAACCACATCAGTCAGTTCTCAAAGGAAACTTTGCAGAGAGACATGCACCTCTGACTCCTCCATCTGCTCTAGGACTGCCCGGAGTACCTCAAACATAGCTTTCCCCCCTCCATTTAAATATCCTCTTACCTGTTCCAGTGTGGAATTTTACTCCCAGAATAACATACAATTATAGTCTAGAAGAACAGCAGATCTAATGCCTTCCAGTTTAGGGGCTTACAACCTGGAGCTCATCAGTGAAGGCAGTTTAGACAAACTTCTCTCACTTTGTGTTGAAATGGACCCAGTCGGTTCACATTTCAGTGGGACACCCCCCTGTCCTAACAGTCCCAACAAATTCCCATCAGTGTCAATCTCCCATTAAAAGGTCCAAGTGGAGAGAAATTAACTACATGGTACTCCCCCGTGGCTAATCATAGCTGCCATCACCATAGCCAGATCTCCCTTCTGTTCTGACAAAGCCTTTTTGTGAATTGACTGATAATTCCTACTGAAGCTGACTACAGCTGCCCCATGCTACCCAAGCAACTGCACCAAATGCCTCTTCAGACAGGCCTCCCCACAAAATCTCCTGGACTCGGAACCATATCCAGCTCAAACATGTCAAGGAACTCTGGACTGGCTGGTTTCGTCTTACAAAACATGAAACACCTAGGTTAAGTCCTGTATTTCGTTAAACAGTCTTGTTCAACCATCCAGAATAGAAACAGTTAAGTACCTGCAGAGGCAGTGTGACAACTTTTTAAGTTCATATCACCTTTCCCAGGTGGTTCTCACCAGAGCCAATGATTCTCTCCACTGAGACCTAGAAACTTCCCTGCAATATTAGACTTGATCACAAGTTTGCCACACCTCCTAGTAGAGACCAAAAAGCAGAAATCACTGATGAAGCATGACCTGACCAAACTAGTCATATTTCATTTATATTTTAAAAATTTCACAAAGACTCTCTTAATATACTCAAAATTAAATACTGCATAGGAAGCTGCCCGTGAAAGCCTTCAGTATTCCTAAGTAGACTGCCCATCCTGAACTCATGATTTTTATGCCACTCAATTTGTGAAATAAAAGCAAACTCTTAATCTAGTTGAAGCCCATGTGAGAACCCTTTCTCATGTTGTTCCCTTCCAACAGCAAGAGCAGAGACCAGTTTTACTGAAGCCAGTCCGCAGCAATCACAGTGCTCACACAACACCTGCAAAGAATCTGGATGCAATTACTGGGTTTGCTTCAACAACTGGACAAAGATAGAGTTGGGGGTTTGTTTTTTTTTTCTTTCATGTTAATTTTCTCTTCTCTTTCATTACAGGTCAGAGCCCTAGAAGAATAACATGAAGATCAGCAATACTGAAATACCCAAAGTGTAGTCCAACATTATGGAAATGTCCTGATGTAGACTTTTTCATTTTTTTAATCAGATTAATGTGAATAAATATTTTGTCTGTCCCCTATTAATGGGAAACGTGGTCCAAAAGTTGCACAGCCTTCTGACGCGTCTGTCTGAAATGCAAACAGTGGAAAGATTACTATATTATTTCAAGCCCAATGTTTGATACACTCTACTTCAGAAGGGTGCTGAATGGTTCCCGACAGGTTTGTTTTTTTAAAAGGGGGTTAGGTTTCTATAACCTGTGCTGAGGCACCTGAAATCTTTTTTTAAGGACTGAGCATGCAGCAGGTTTCACTGAAGTCAGCTGCGATTCTTCAGGAAACAGCTGCTGATCTGCTCTGGTCTTCTAATTCCTAAGTTTCTCTTTGCTTTCACAATCATAGGCTTAACTTTCTGTGTGTTCACCTACCTTTAATTAGCTGCAGACACCAGATGGGGATTATGAGTACACAAAGTTACACTTCACAGAGGGATTCTACTTATATCGTCTTGTTCCCCATCAGACATGATCATCTTCAAATGCAGATCTGCACATCTGTCTTCAAAGTGGAAGACTGAGCCACTTAGAGATGACCTTTTTCCTCCCTTTGTTCCTACTTACGCAGTAATGACTAAAAGAAACACCTCAGCCTGTTAGTAAGACACCATATTTGTATATCCAAGTGCACTTCTGCTTTCTTTTTATGGATTCATTTCCAATGAGGTGCTTTCCTGTGCGCTTCATCCTTTTTCCAGCATGTGACACCCTGAGAGATGGGCAATTTTCCTTGATACATGCAGATGACTTGTTCTCTCAACACTTTACAGTGACCAACAATCCCATGACTGGGGACTAAATCACAGTTTTCACCAGTGTGAACTATGAATGCCAGTTTTGGACTCTCCCATGCACACCGTTAAGCGAGACACATAGTCTAACAGTATACATTTTAAGTGGGCCCTGTATTTGCAAGTGCTTTCCTGCTCAGGTTTGTAAATCCAGGGAATTTCACCTAAGAAAGGGCAAGTTGAGGTACCCACAGATACCAGAATTCTAGTATATCAGTGGATTGTTGGCACAGGACAGACCTCCTCCATTTAAAGCATATGCTGAGCTCCCTCAGTAGCTGTCCGAGTACCACATTGGTGTTTTCCACTGCCCCACCAGACATGACTCTTTGTCCACCAGCTGAAAGCCAGCTCAGGAAAGTGCCAAAACAGATACCCGGCTGTGGACATTGTATAAGCCGTACCCACAGATGAGAAAACAGTGTCAAACTTGATCCAGGATTCTCCAACACCAATGATTTTGCTATTGACTCTGATTTCTGCCCCGATGCTTTTCAGTTTTCTGAGGAAACCGCCAATAGTCCTACACCAGTTCCCATGGGAGTGCATTCTGGGCACTGACACAAGCCACTGCTGCCAGTACTGACTGGTCACAAGTGATACAAATCAGAGAACCAGAGGGAAAGCTCAGTGGGGTAGCCTGTGTCAACACCTATGGAGAGAGGACAACCACTTTGCAGCACCTCAGAGACCTTTTCTTCTAAGGATTCTTCCCAAATCCCAGTGACAGCAAACAGAGACAAAAGTGAAGGAATTCCACCTCTTCCAACTTAGATCAAAGGAGACACCCGTCATCATCATGAGAAGATGACCCTGCATCCCAAGTCACTCTTCTCTACCACCACCTACACCCTTGCCATCACTCCCTGAGTTCATGTGCGCCTGTGGCTGTGTTTTTTCTCCCAGGCTTCCCAGAGGATCATCAAACAGCAGCTCATTATGTAGGTTCCATAACATTTATCTCCCCAGCATTAAGGTAAACAAAGCACATGACATGGAGGCATAGAGTCAGCCTTCCCCTTTGGTACCTGGTTTTGGTATCTCTCTCAGTCACCACTGCTGAAAGTGCACTGTGGTACCACAAGCCACCCCTTCGTTTGTAACACACTACATACTTCCTTTTCCCAGCGGGCCAGCCCATTTCAGCAGCAGCTGACACGGCAAGATGTCAGCTGAGGTTACCAATACAGTTCATCATCCTACAGTGCCTCCTCTCCCTCCCACTGCAGTAACCCCTCTTATGAGGGTCTCCTTTGGGAGGAGTAAAGGAATACAACAGAATAAGATGGAACAGAACAGAATAGACTAAGAGGGAATAGAATAGAATTAGAACAGAATTAGAATAGAATAGGTCAGGATGGAGACATGTGATCAAACAGCTCCACTCAAGTTTCATCCATATCTGGACAAATATAAAATTATAGAGGCACCCAGAAACAACTTGCAGAGCTGTACAAAGATTGCTATTTCCATAAAGAGTATGAGACCCATCTCCTGGAATTGGAGCATGAAGTGCTGCTGTAAATTACCCAGCCTCTGAAGAAGCAAGCAAACCATCAGCCCCCTGACACAGTTATTTACTCACAACAAGTATTCTAAGAGGTGTGGTTATTACACCTGAGGTGCTGCCAAAAGATTCACCAACTGAACCGTTCACCTTGTGCATAATTGCTAGTAATAGAGAACCTAAGTCAAAGACAGTAGTCGGTAAGAACAGGGATGCAATTAAAAATCCGTATGAAGCTCAAGGTAGAAAGAAGTCCAGCTTGGAGTACCCAAGTCAGACCTGTAAGTCCAACACTCAAAAAAGAACCCAGAAGCAGCCCCTGCCACATCCACCAAACCTGTGATTACTGGTGAAAAAGACAACGTGTACTACAAACTAATAACTTACCAACAGCAGCAGAGACTTGCTCACTTTATCCTGCCCCACTGCACCCGCTGTGAAAATAAATCATTTTATCTGATACAGGACAAGTACAACATTGCAAGAATTCAGCGCAATTTCTAAAAACTGGAGCAAGTACAATGCAAACCACCCACGCTTCTTATGCTCAGTCTGCCAACTCCACGGAACAGCAGAATCCTGGATGGCAGCCCTTTCATTTGCTCCCACAGATTTTATTCTCTGGAAAAAAAATCCTTTGAGAACTCACACACAGGGCAAGGCAGCTGAGGCTTTACTAGAGAAACATCAGGACAAAACCCCATGAACAAAGTTGTGTCCTAAAGCATATATAAATATGGCTGTAATAGAGCGCAGCCATGTTCTTCCCTGTCCCACTAAAAAGCGAGTGGCTGTAGACCAAGTTCTCACACTTTGGCAGAAGTCACCTAGCTTTGCCCAGAGGCTCTAAGCACTGCCACAAGCCACCAGCAGGTGTCAAAACAGCATAAAATCTTGGCAGCTGCCTTCCCTGGGGATAGGGCACGGTCTCACCAGCAGTCCACGTGCTGGATTCGCTCCATTGAATCAACACTGCCAGAATGAGCTGATCGCTTCCGCAGGAGAAATCAACTCCATTTCTAATGGGCATTCCACTGGAGGAAAAGGATGCACCTTCGACAGTCACCTCAGAAATAGTCCAAATGCATACATTTGCAGCAGACCACAGAGAGTTCATCTCAGAGATAACCATTCTGAGTTGGGGTTATATGCTGGGTTGTACCACATGGGGAGGGGACAGACCTTGTCCCAGTCACTGGACATCATCACAGATGTTCAGCCACAAGAACACTTCCATGGCCAGCACTGAGGTTAAATGACCCTATCCAGGTGCTCTGGGTCTTGGGCAGCAAATGCTAGAGCACTGCAAGAACCATCTTCTCTTTCTTCTTCCTCTTCCTCTTCTTCTCCTCAAAACGGTCAGTAGCATCAGCAAAAAATGTCACCTCATCCTTGGCCTCAATCTCCCTCTTCAGGTACTGGAGCCCTGCCATGTTGAATCCCAGCACATCCTGTGGAGACAGACCAGTACCACACTGTTGGACACATCTCAAGCTTGTTAGGGGGCAGAGGGTCCTGCACTGGCCACCCTCTAATAAGAAATGACGAAAGCAAGACAATCCACAGATTTAAATAAAGCAACATTATTTAAACGTCAAGTTCATCTGAGTAGGGGAACAGTCAGTCCTGCACTCTGTTCCCCACAGTTCCTTCTTAAGAGCAGCTATAATACACTGCATTTTCTGAAAGCCAAGTTGCTGGCAGGCACCTTAAGTTGCCTCTGGGAAGATGCACAGTCTGCATTATTTGAGAGAGTAGTAGCCCACAGAAAAGCCCAAGAGAAATAGTTTATTTACCTCCTACATATTTAGAAACTAGCAACCCAAAGCCCAAACACATACATCAAAGAAAACCAAGAGTAAATGAGGGAGGGAACATGAGCGCAGGCTCATCACTGGGTGGTCTCACATCAGGAAGAACATTAGGAAAAGGCAGCCTACTCGCACAGGAGGAAGGTGAAATGGGCTCAGACCCCCAACTAACTTTCCTACTGGACACCACAGACAACACACATTCCCAGACATTGGCCCATCCTGTTATTCCAGATCCTGGAAAAGAGGAGGGTGCAACACTCACCCGGGCCTCACTGACTCTGGAGATGGTGGTTTTCTTCAGATTTTCTATCACTGTCACCAGCATGTGGTTGCTTGTGATCTGCCCAAAATGTATCCTGGGAGCAAAGCAGACAGCAATATATTGCAGCATTGTTCTTAGAAAGATCAGCAAGTCCCTCTCCTGAGCATCTGTATGTTCTGGACATAGGATTTTTCTCAAATTAGGCCTCCCCAGACCAGCCTTCTATAACAGGCATGGGCAGATTTATCTGGAAAAGCTATTTTCTGAAGCTTCTCTTCAACATACAGTGGTTCAAGGGGAAGGGCTCTCTGAGGGCACAGGCACTACAATGACTCTGTCCCAGTTAACAGTGCCATTTCCGCCTTGATGCAGGATCTTTCATACCAATGAGACTTGGGGGACCAGGACCAGCAACCCCATCTGGGCACGTCAACACTTTGCATCCGATCAATCCATTCCCACACACCATTCACCGTGGGCCGCAGTGATTCCTTATCTCCTGCAGAGAGCACATCTTTATTCCCAAGGATGCTTCCCCAGAGCTTCAGACCCAGAGACATATGAAAAAGCCCAAATTTTCCCCATGTTCTTATGCTACATGCGTTCATGGCAAGCAATGTCATCTTTGCAGCTCCAGGAAATGAGGTATATTCCCCAGCTTTGTGCTGTCCCAAAGTGCTGTCTCACAGCACAGAACAAGGGGTACCTCTCTGTTCATGTAACTGGCACAAAGTGAGTTCATGACATGCGCCACCAGCACGAGGGTCTCAGAGGAAGTAGCGGGCCCACTACTGACCAGACCCCCGTTAGGGCTTCCTCGGGTCCACGTTCTAGACAGCAATAGCAACCAAACTAAGACTAGCAGATCTGGAAAGACTCACTTGAGCAGGAAGAGGAGAGCTCGGCACAAGAGTTCAACTTCTGAACCCAGGTGAATATATTCATTGAAGAGTTTGAGCAGGTCAGGGACGTAGGAGAAGGGCAGCACCAGGAGAGACTCTTCCAGCTCACTGAGGAGAGAGCAAAGGGACAGAAATGTTAGCCTCAGCCACTCCACTGCTACAGATGAGCAGGAAACACTTCCGTATAGGTAGGTTCTGGGACAAAAGCTATGCTAAGCATTCATCACTGCTTGTCTGTGGCTGCCCACAAAGCACAGTGCATGTGCACAGACTACAGTCCAGGCCAGCAGACATCTTCTGGCACAGGGAGCAGGCACACAGTCTTCCCTCCTCAGCATCCCCAAGCTGTTCTTCACATACATGCACATCTCCAAGCAGCCAACCCACATACACAAGCTTCATCCAGCACTCCCCATGGAAGGAACAATTTCCATTCCCCAATTCCACACATGCTCCAAAAGAGGCTGCCAGGAACAGTAACTCCAGACTCTCTAGCACTGCCCATACCCAGTGTGAGAGACCGTTCCAGGACCCCAGCCAGTCCTGGGCCCAGAAATCAATACTCAGTCACAAACGTGTGCAGCAATAAGGCTCTTGGGACTCACCTCGACTTGACCTTCTTGAAAACTTCTAGCACATACGCAGAAGGCTGTAACAGAGGAAAGACAACAGCTCTGCATATCAAGAAATATTCTAGGAGAAACATGTGCCTTAAGGTCCATTTCACCCAGTTGAAAACACACAGTCACGCCTTGTGAGATGGACAGATCAAGCTGAATATAACAAAGAGGAAACCCCTTCAGCTTCAATCAGCTGCCAGTCTGAGAAATCCTCCCTCCCAAAACATAAAACCAGCCTTCCCAGGTTACTCTAAACCAGTGAACAATATTGTGAAAAATCTAATTTATGTTCAACCAGCTAAATCATCTCATGTTCAGTTCAACAAATCTTGTACAAACTGGATAAAAAGCTCGGTGAAACAGACAAATTATACATATAAAACCTTATACACACTCATCTACCAAAAACTTAATTCCTGCTACTCCTGTTTATCTGCTGAAAGTGTTTGGCAGATGCAGAGCAGAGCTGGGAATTGCCAAAAAAAGTGTCTAACTAAGTCATAGGATTTCATTCACATCTGTTAAAATTAAATATACCTATAATCATAGAAGAAGGGACAGAAGGGCTCTTGTAAGGTGATTACAGGTGGTTAGAAGGAAGACAAAAGGCTGTTTCATCTAGCATTGACATACTCTTCAGAAAAGGGGAGAAAGGAAAAACAAGGATCTTCCAAAGAGTAATTAAAAATGCAATCTAGGAGTATACATTGGAATAAAATAGGAAAACCAAAACTAATCTACTCAGAGTAGTAGGTTTTTATTTATCAATGAAATCTATGCATCCATGTGTGTATTTTGTATACTGAGAAATTCTCAGTTTAGTGAAAACTGTTGTGTACTAGTATGACATGAGTGGGTAAAGGCACCAGCTCTAGCCTGCAATATCCGGACATTTAACTACCATACAGAATTTTCTCAATGTAAATTCTTTAGCAATAGAACTGGAATCAATAACTGCTGTACCAATGCTATAGAAATAAACCTGGGCAGCTACACCACAGCCCTGACTTGCTCAGAGCTGCCCTGCTGTGATTACAGCTGCACAGACAGTGATTTAGGGTCAGGAAGCCTTCATATGCTTCCAGCTGCTGCTTCTTGAGTCAAGGCAACACAGTTGGGACAAGTGTTCCACAAGCAAGAGTCTCTCCCAAGTCAGGGGATAAGCAACTGACAGGGCATGAAGTATTTTTGTTCATGGTCTGACATACTGAATGCTCATCATGGTCAGTTCACCACATATTAGGACATGTTGTAACTTTACGGCTATGTTTTTACCCAGCAGCCTTAGGACTTGGACTATCGCATTCTTCCAAGACTTTGGAAACGGGTTCAAATTCCCTCTCTGTACAGTGGGATTCAATCAAACATCGCCCACCTCCAAAGAAATTGTGAGCTACCAAGCCATAAGATTTCATTCACCCCTGTTCAATCTATTCAACTTGCAATTAAACATGCCTATAGTCATGGAGCAAGGGAGAGAATGGCTCTGGCTAAGTGCTTACCAATGTCACACGGTGGGGGGCACAGTGAAATGGATTCTCAATTACACATTCCAGTGGATGCCCAGGTATTTTGTGTAAGATGGCACAGCTCCTCTGGAATATGCTCTAGCATGGCAACTACACCCTCCTGGCAGCAGGAGGGTGTGCCCTTAGGCACAGGAAAGGTTTGAACTAGCTTTCCCATATCTTGGAGAACACTAAACCATTGGCTCATGATAAGGTACATGGTAAGGTCATGGCTACTATCAGGGTTATGTTTAACCCTGTTGGGGTGAAACTTTTGTAACACACACAAGATATAAAAAAAAAAACCAAAAAAACCCAAACACAAAAACCCCAAACTGTGTTCACTTTGCACAAGCAGAAGTGCTTGAGTTTTCATTTCAAGTTGAACCAAGCAGTCCTCCCTTCCCCACAGCAACCCAGTGTTTTGGCTCAGCCAGCAAATCAACCAGCCCCACTCCAGTTGAGAACAGCCCACAGCCTGTGGCCTGGGCATTCCACTTACCGTAATATTTCCATAGGCACGGAGAATGGGATTGACAGGAAAGGGAATCTGGAGACACAGAATGGGTTACAATGAGGCAGGTGTGCTGTGTGCAAATGCATATTCACAGAGAAAACTTTAACCCGCAGTAGAAGAGAGCTTTTATCAAGTGCCTTCCTGCAATTCCCACACCTCTACCCTCCCCAGAATGTCGCTGAAGGCCTCATTTGCAGCCACTAGACAATCTCATTCTCAGATATATACAACTCACTCAAACATGTATTAATTTTCTTCCACTTCTTGTCACTTTTCCCACTTACATCACAGCCCCTTATTTAGCAGGGAGTGTTGACATGAAGGCAAAAAAATAGGCTTTGGGATTAATTTGCAGCAGCATGCTCTCCCAGGGACAAAACTTACATGCTACTGTGACTTTAAACATAAAGATCATTGGAAAGAACACACCACCAACCATGCCCAAGAGCACAGTGCCATTTTGTTCTCCAAAGATTTCAGCAAATCTCTGCTGTCCTGATTTTATGTGCATGCTGAGCCTTTCCACCTGAGCTGGAAGAATACACCCAACACACCTTGGGACATTCCTCAGTCTTTTACCTCTTTTCCTGCAGCTTTGCATATGGCCTTGTGTTCCTTTAGTTTTGCCATCTCTTCTCTATAGAGCTCGATAGCTTCCATGATCCGCTCAGCCTGTGTGGCACAAGAACAGGACATCAGTGACACCAGACAAGCCAAAGCAAAGCTCAAGTCCAACTGGACAAATGGAAGTGGAAGCTGAGGGGCTGACACAGAACATCACAGGACATTTCGCTCAGAAAGATAACCTCCACTCCAGACTGCACCACTAACCTGAGCACATCAGTCATGTCCTGAAGATGTCAAACACCTTCCACATTGCCCCCACTGCCCCGGGTGCTCTCTGCTGCAGCTTCAGTTGTTGCCTTGACACTGAACTCCACCCCCTGCAAGCAGTTCCCCTTTGAGGTACAAGCCAGTGTCGGGCCATTTTGACTATTCAGATTCAGGATTTTCTCTGTATTTACAGGAGCACCAGACTGTTCAAATCTGCAGCCACGAAATTACCCACCCCCAAACCTTCCGGGTACACCTCCCACCTCAGGCACTGCAATACATTTCCACCTCCCACAGATGCCCACAGGACCAGGCAGCCCTTCAAGGAGAGGCCTGATGCCTAGATAATGTCCCAGCTGCCTCGTGCTCCTTTGTGCTGCAAACCCCAAAAGGGCAACAGTAGCCCTATCTGTCCAACACATGACTGGCAGAGAAAGTTGCAACTACAGGAACCTCACACCTCGTTCCCTGGAGAGATCTCTGGAGAAGATAATTCCTGGCCCATGACTCTCCGGAGTCACACCCCTCCCTGTTGGCCATGGAGGAGGACAGACCGCTCTTGCAGGCAGAGGCAATCTGCCCTTATGTGACAGCACAGGTTACTCCTCTTCAAATTACTGCTCTGTGACAGCCTCCCTCCTTGAGAGATTGATAAGGCACAAAGCAATGCTAGCAGACCCGCACAATCTTACCGCTTTGATGGTTTCAATAGTCTTCTTTCCTGCCAGCCCTGTCTCTCCTTGCGTCTCTCCAGCCACCTACAAAATACAGAGTTTGCAGCTCCCTCCTCCTAGCTGATAGACGTAGGCACCCCCTGCATCATACCACAGTCCATACTAAGAAAAACATCAGCCCTATTCCCTAAACTGGTCATTTATCTGCAGAAATACAAGATTTCCCGAGTGCCCAGCTCCTCCTCAGGAACAGAGGCACTGTGCTAACACTGAGCTCGCCCAGAGGCAGGTAAACGCAGCTCTTGTTCTGCCAACAGAGGCCGAGTGATCCGATCAGTGTCAAAACAATCAGCAACACAACCCAAGCATCTGAGCAAGAGGGATCAGGCTTCCCCACCCATCCTGCACTACGTGGGCCTGGAAGCAGCTGTCAGAAGGCAGCCCAGCCCTGGTATAGAGCTGGAAATGGGGAGATAGGGAGGGCAAGAGCACAGCAAGATTTCAATGTCCACAGCTACCGTGTACCAGTTTGGCCAGCTCCACACACTCTCCTGAAGTTGTCTGTAGGAAGTAACAGAGTCTGCTGCATCATGGGGCAACCACAGCTTCAGCAGCACCTTCCCCTCTGCACGTCCTCAAAGCAAGAAAATATCGGTCCTCCCTGACACCTCTTCTACGCCTCTTACAGATATCATTATTCCAGACTTCGTACAGTCAGACTGACACACAGTCAGATGGTGCAACTCACCACAGGTTGCTCTTCCTTTGCCACACTCTCTTCATATTCAGCTTCTCTTTGCTACAGTGGATGAGAACACAACATATTAACACAGGTGAGCAAGCAGCAACGGTGCAAGTCCCTTGCAGACTGTTTGAGCAAGGGAACCTGCAGCTTCATGCAGCCCATTGCAAAACCAGGACAAATCAGCAGAGATCAACAGTGCCAGTGCAAAATGCCCACTTGGCCCTGGTCCCAACCCAATGGAGAACTCTGGAATCTCCCAGATGGAAAGAAATGAAGGTCTCTGCTCTGGATGCAGCAACAGCCCTTAGGCAGCCCAGCAAGCTGAGACAGGGACAACAGCAATTCAGCACCAGACCTTCCACCTGACACACAGGACAGAATAAACAAGCCTAGAAAAGTCCCAGGGTTGTCCTAGCATGAAAATGCTGCCTATGGGTCACCTCAGCTCTCTGCAAACACACTGGGACAAAAAAAAACCAAAACAAAACAAAAACAAAACAAAACAAAAAAAAACCAAACCAAACACATTTATTGCAGGTTTCTTATCTGCTTCTGCACATGTTTCTACATCCTTCCCTCACTGTGGTCTGAGAACTGCTTTAAGAAGGGGAGACAGAGCCAGGCTCCTCTGAGGGATACAGTGAAAAGCCAACAGTTACAAATTGTTCCAAGGGAACTTCCAGTTGGGTATGTGAAACAAATGCATCTGCCAACCCCAGTTGCGGTTCAGCACTGAACAGGTGCTCCCGGACAGCCTGGAAAATCTCCTTCTTTGGAGATGTTCATGTATCAAGAAAAGTCTCTGAGCTGTTTGATACAGCTTTAAGGTTACCCTGCAGTGAGCAAGGGGTTGGACTAGAGACCCTCGAGTTTCCTTCCTATTGAAGTCCTTCTGTGAGTCTACAAATCCTCACAATACATGCTCAAACGGAGTAGAATCTGCCTGCTGGGGAGAAAACAGGTCTGGAAGTTGTCTTTGGCAGGAAGGACGCAACTCTCACCATCTCCCTCTCCTCTTCCAAAACAAGTGGCTCCCTCGTCCTTTCCCAGAGGCGCAGGGACTTGTCATGGGATGCCGACACCACGTAGTCTCCATTGGGACTGAGTGCCAAACACCACACCTCCTTGTGATGCCCCTGTGGGGCAGACAGAAGAGGTAAGACACAAACACCACCCAGCTCCCAGCCCCTGAGGGACGCGCTGCTCTTGCAGGGATAACGCTTCCTTTCAACAGTCTCCAAAACTTCCTACCTCCAGTGTCTGGATGTGTTCAAATTTATCTGCATCCCACTGCTTAATCTTGCTGTCCTTCCCAGCTGTGAAGAACAGATGGGATTTCGCCACAAACTGCAAATACATCACACTGAAAGGGAAAAAGGCTCAAATTCACCTACTTGGGGAATACTGCAGACCTCCCCCCACTCCATGCTGGACAAAAGGCTTATTGCTGGATCACAACCCCTTGGAAAGAAGATAGCCCACAGTCCAGAGATGCTGTAGGATTTGACTGACCTGTCATCATGGGCAAAGAGAGAGCGGTGACAGTCCCCAAAATCTAAGCCCCAAATCTTCACATTCCTGTCAGCAGAGCCGGTTGCAATTAGAGTCCCATCCTACAGAGCAACAAAAGAGAGAGGAGGGTTTGGGTAGCTGGCTGGCAGCCCATGAGGAATTGCTGCTGAACCAGTGACTAAGCAGTGCTGAGTAGGAGGATACCTGGCTCCTGAAACATGCCCTCCTGATCCCTCCACCTCCTCTTCACCAGGGCGGCCCATGCTTGGGGTACTGGCACAGCCCACTGACAGCACTCTGGCTCTTTTCTGAACCTCCGCAGGCATTTAAGACCTTAGCTATATCTTGACATTTTCAGCTTCCAATGAGCCTTGTTCCAAGGACACCCCAGTGCAAGATGCAGCCCAAGAATGACCAGGCGTGAAGAAACTGCTCCACCTCAGCACCTGCTCTCTGCTCCCACTAACAAAGAATTCAGGCTACTCTCACACAGTAACTTCAGCAGAGAGCAGGCTGTAGCTCTTCAGATGTGGGTAGGGAACCACCACAGCATTTTGATTTCCACTCACTCACAAAACACCCTGGTCAGTTCTGTCACGACCGCTACTCCATGACCCCTCCCAGTAAGCA
Organism: Leptodon cayanensis; assembly: GCA_027564655.1. NCBI lineage: Eukaryota > Metazoa > Chordata > Aves > Accipitriformes > Accipitridae > Leptodon > Leptodon cayanensis. The sequence continues at coordinate 2,202,623 of JANXJC010000031.1, forward strand.
CAGGACTGTGGGATAAGGAGGGGCTTGCTGTGTCCCATCAAGAAACTGCTAAGTTGGGAGCAAGGAGGTGACAAGCAAGCATTATCCTAGGGGCTTTGCTGCCAGCAGAGGTTCTCACAGTCATCCATATCACCACAGTCCTACCTAATACACAGCCCTAATGATACTTACGTAGGAGATGTCCATACACAGCACTGGCAGCTTGTGTCCATACAGAGAGAGGAAAAACTGAAGCAGAAGAAAGGTGTCTCAGTTAAACATGCTGGGTAGAGATGTGCAAAAATCTCAAGCTCCAGGCTAGTCCTGTTTTACCTCAGCAGCTCTGTCTTTCTAGCACTGCCCCACTTTCATTCTTGCCCTGAACACTGTTAGCAGCAGGGCCATTATGGCAGAAGTGAGAGAAGGGTGGAAGTGCCCAAGCAAGCTGAGGTAAATCTGGTGCTAATCACCACTGCCTATGGAGTTCATCTCTGTTTCTCTTTGCCTATCTGTCAGAGCTGGTCTGTCTTGTGTCATTCCCTAACAGTCACTTGCAAAACCACCACACACTGCTCACAAGGAAGATTCTCCTCCCCCAGGCTTTGCCTCTGCTATGCCCTATTTAATGTCATGTGTGACACATCCATTCCCACTCCTACAGCACCTTGCAGCTCTGGAGTACCACCATGCCTGCAGGGTTTAGAGTGAACCATGCCACCTGCAGGTTCACAATACTTTCCAGTTGAAAAATGGATTTTCTCCCCAGTGTGGGCCAGCCACAGTTCTGTCAGTTTGCTAGCAAAGAGGCACCTGAAGTGAGATGCATGGTCTCTCTGACTCTTACTAGTGTCCCGCAATAGATAGACACTTTTCCTATGTATACCTGATCTTTCAGGCTACAGTTACATCACTCCCTGCACAGCCTCACAGCCCATTTGGTCATGCACCTTGAGTGTATCAACGTAGAAAATCTTCACAGTGCAATCCAGTAAGGAGACAGCCAGCAGTTTCTGGTTGGGGCTGTACCGCACACAGAGAACATCTTCATCCAGCTGCAAAATCCGCACATGTTTCATGGAAAGCCTGGCAACAAGAGGAGGAAAAAACCAATTGTTATCCCAAACAAACAAGTTGGGAAGAGGTATAAATACAACTCCCACATTGCACCCTAGGAAAGCAAGTTAATTCTAACACGTAGCACCTCATTCCTCATTATGACTTGAGCAAGACAGGACTGGAAATAAGCACAGCACTGCAGGCTGATAAACTTCACTGCTAAATTTACTGCTTAATGATCTGGAGGTCCACCCTGTGATTAGAAGCTCAGCCTCACACAGAAGCAAGGGATCAGAATGTGGCAAGTGCCTTTCCACAGCTAAGCTCAGACCTTCACAAAACAGCACTGAGCTCACACTCTTCTCCACATACCTGTCATGGGCACTTCTTACAGTGCACAGCAAAGGCCAAAGCATCCATCAATGACAATGGATACTGCAGCTGAGTGTAGTCTAGAAAGGTTTATTTTCTCACCTTTTCTGAACACTGCTCTCATCCTTCACAAACTCAAACTCCCAGAACTTGACACATTTATCAGCACCTCCTGTCACAAAGCCACGCTGCAGGGGAAAACAAAAAATTACTGTGAAACCAGCTTTGCTATAACCCAGACAAATTCTACACCATGGAGTTGTCAACACACAAGGAGATTTTTGAAACGTCCCACATTCCTACAGTATTAATGATTAAGTGGACACCACCAAGAGCACTTGCTCTGGTTGGAGCATACATTACCCACTGGCTGAGCAACAACAACAATTTCAAAAGCTCTGGCAGGGAGCTCTAAGACAAAGACTCCAAACATAAATCAAGACATGGACTGAAACTTCGGGAGTGAAAGCAGTTGTCTCAGCTGTAGGTAATGATGTGCTTGGGTTTTGCAGGCACGTTGACACTCTCACTGTTACTGGATCACACACGTTACCACCAACCCACAAGCACAGCCTTTTAAAGGAAGAACAGTTCAACATTATCCCTTTTACGTTAAAAACAAGGGTAAAATCTGTCCCATACGTTTTAATCTGTAGGGTGAATGAATCTCAGGCAGGTTATTACTTGCTATGGTTTTGATTCCACTAAAAACCACCCTGGCTTCTAGGGCAACATGACCACATAAGAAAAAGAAGAAAGGCGTACACAACAAAGAGAAGAAAGTGGAAATTGATAGAAACCAGTATGAACCTGAACTGTGGTAATGGAGAAAAACTGATACAAGGAGTAAAAGACACAAGCAGATTTCTACAGTCAGGGTGGTTAGGCTAAACAGAGTGAGTGTGTGCATGTAAAATGGGAACATTAAAAAGAAAACAATCTTTTCAGTAGCATTGACCCATTTCTAGAGGGAAGTATGAGAACTATCAAACAGCAATGTTCAGTAAACATGGGTTCAGTAAACATTTCTCATCTGTTGTGCCCAGGCAAAAACTACGTACCATAATCACATTACAAGACAGTGATGAAAAACTGCTCCAAAAACTCACTGGCTGTCAAAAAGCAGCTACCTATGTCAGACATTTATAAATCAATGATTCAGATTCCTGGTATCCAAGACTTTTACAGAGCAGAATGAGGTACTCTCTAAACTGTCAATGTCCATTCTCAGCAACTTCAGAAATACTGGGGGAGATACAGGAAGAAACTAATGTAACACTGTAATTCGAACAGAGTAAACAGGCAGGCCTGACAACTGTCAGCATGGTCAACAGAAGTAACGGGTAATTGTAGTTTCCACCAAAGAAAGTAAACTGAACATGGAGAAAAGACCTTACGGAACATTACTTTGACAGGGATTATCCTTTTCCAAGATTAAAGCTGTAGTTGATAATAGTAAGTGTTGCTCATGCACGGCATGCCTCTTGGTCTTGTGTTACATTTTCATTACAAAACTAGGATAATATACTTCAATAGAGCACATACTCCATGGATTAAAGACCAGCTACTAAGAGGTTTCAAAGTTTAATTTTAAAGGAGAAATACCTAATAACTTGACACTGTACTGCTTACAGCTTTTATGGATTACTAGAAAAAATAACCAATTAACTATATCTATATAATGTCAGAGCTATTCAATCTATGTGAAAAAGAGTGCCCAAACAGAACCAAAACATTAATTTGTACATTAGGAAGCAAGGATCTAAGCCCCACATATATGCCTCCTGCAAAGCAGTGCCCCAAAATGAGCTTTGAGGGACACAGTGGATTATTATCTGAATACACATTCTCGCTGCAGAGCTATCATCAAAAGATCAAATTAAGTCCTTGGATGGATTCAAAAGGCACTGGTGCATTTGGCATTGGTATAATTCCTATCACGCAGTGCACCCAGATTCTGGGGCCAGCAACAAAAAAAGACTACAGTAACTTAAAAAGTACCAAAAGAACAATTAAGAGCCTGGAAAACACATCCTGCAGGGACAGAAGTTCAGCCTCATGACCGTCAGACAGATGGGGAGGGTGACTTGGTCAGTCAAGAAGAGTGCAACACGAAGAAAAAACATTACTATGTTAACGAGATCTTTAATCCAGCAACCAAGCAGCAAATTTAACAAGGAGTATAATCAGCCACTGCATCAGGTTACAAGGGGCTGAAAGTCTCCCATACCCACAAGGTATGTACTGCTGCACACACGGACTCCACCAGGCAAATCTGAGTGTTCTCAATCATGCGGAAGCCAGATGAGGTGATGAGGATGGCCCCACTCAGCCCAAAGACTCATTGCCATGTGCCACACAACTAGAGAGATATTTCATCAAGATGCATACGTATCCGCAGTTAAAGTTCTTGGATGCTACCAGCTGCATCCTCCACCTCCCAGGATGAGGAGTTTCCATGCTCCCATCAGTAGTGCAAGCACAGCACTTCAGGAAGGAGCTACATGAAAAGATGTGCAACAGATGATACTTAGAAGGGTGGCTGTGAGTTACCTGGTCTGGTGAAAGAGCAATGGACCACACCGCCCCGTCGTGAGCATTAAGCGTCTCCACCAGACTCCCAGAAGCCAGGTCATACAGCTGCAGCTTCCCTGTCTGGGGCGGAAGACACATCACAGAGGATAAATCAGCCCCTCCACCTTCAAGACACACGATAGCTCCTAGAAGGAGGGCACCCCTGCCTCCCATCCCCCAAACAGCCAGCTTCATTAGATGGCTGATACACACAGACAGCCAAACTCCTGATCTCCATCAGGGACTTCCCAAAGCTCTCCCCAGCTGTCCAGCTCAAGCCACAAGAGCTACATGAGTCTGGGAACAGAGCAGAACCTGACTGTCAGAGAGGTTTTTACACCTAAAACAAGAGTGCTCCAGATCAGGAGATGCAATGCATTTTCTGTAAGGCTGCCTTAATGACATTTTCATAACATATTTCCAGACTTGGGCAGTCCGGAGTGCAGAAGGACACTATTTACCTTGGTGCCAATGATGACCTGCCGATCTCCTGGGACAAAGAGTGAGCAAAGTGCATACTCACAGTCCATTGTCCGGATGCACTGCAAGGTCGATCTGTGGACAAACACAGAGCCCAAAACCTGTTACCACACACAAAATCTGGCCCACCACTAAGTGAGACATGCTCCAGAGTGGCCTCTGTCCACAGCTGTCTTTTCAGCTGGGGCCAGAAGATACACCACCACCACCCTATGACCCAAATGCTATTCAGCATTACTGCTAAGAACATTTTTTGTAAAAACATGCCATTACATAGTCCACCATCATGACTTACTGCTGTTATGAGCAAGGACAGAGCTCAACAGCAATTCCCATCGTTCAGGAGAGGAGGGAGGAGTATAAGATAGCATGCTCAAAGGACACAGCTTGAAATCAGCACCCCTCAGGAAACATTTGGACAACACTCTAGATCAAAACAGGTGCCTACTCAGTCCAATACTAGATCCTTCAGATAAGCTGCCAAGAAACCCACATGTTCCTTAAAGAACAGGCAGTAGCTAGTTTAGGGTAACAGTTATTACCTCTTATTAAAAAGGAAAAAAAAAAAAAAAAAAAACAAAAAAAACCCAAAATA
>JANXJC010000031.1:2217487-2269358 GCA_027564655.1 Leptodon cayanensis
AACGCAGTTTCAATCCCCTGTGGTCAGTTTCAGCGTTGTTCTTATCTAATGTACAGGAACGTCTAGTCATAAGAGCAAAGAACTGCAAAACTTATGAATAATCACTAGTTGATCACTTGACTACACTTTTGTAATTATCTCCCCAGTTACCCTTTGTCTGTTGTTTCAACCATAATGTTAATACATGATCATTTATCACATCTCACTTTTACAGTCATCTAGCAGCAAACCAGTTTTCATAGAAGGTACAAAATATTAAAACCATAAAAGTTTGAACAAACCACGTGAAATGTATGGACATATGCTATCAACACCATCATAGATGAGCTTTTGGTTGGAGCCAGTCTGACCACTCTGACCTTCTTGTTCTGTGCCTTTCTCCCAGCTCTTCATGGCAAAAAAAATCTTATTTAGATGCTCTTATGGTTGTCTTTGTCCTAGTGTCAGCCTTTGTTATCCCTCAGTTTGAGTTTGGATGTTTGGTTGTTTTGGTTTGGGGTTTCTTTTTTAATGAATATACTTCACGATTCACATTCCAGAATTGCCACTTTTGGGTGCTATCTTTTTAAAATTATTATCAGTTATGAACCTGTGAAAAAGGTTAAATAGTAGGTGTGTATGTGGCAAACTGAAGTTACATATGTGAGTGCATTTGTGCTAGCTTAATTCACTAGTGTGGTTTAGTAGTTACAGTGAAAACATAGTAGCTTAGGTGTTATGTGCTGGCAATTGAACAGTATGTTTCGGCACGTTTGAGTCTTAATCTAGCAACGAGTGTCATCTCAGCCTTTTAAAACAAACAAAAAAAAAAAGTCAGATGACAGAGTTCAGCCTGCAAGTTCATTGGGCCAGCGTTCAAATTTACAACTCTGCTCCCTTTCTTGCAAAACCTATTTGGGTGAAGGAGTTTTACGCCTATGTGCGTGACTGTAAGAACTAAGCAACTGTAAGTCTTATTTGTGGTGCTTCAGAATGCACTGAACTGCAAGGGTTGTACGATTTGGGGGGGAGGGAGGGAGGACGTTTTCATTGCTTTGTTTGTAAGGGCTTGTTTGCATTTAGGGTTTTGGGGATTGTGGTGGTTTGGGAGGTTGTGTATTTTCTTTTGGTCTTTTTTAAAGTATGACCCAGGGCTAGACCAAAATCTCTGAAGGGATAGATTATAACATACCCTGCTACAAATTTGCCTTTTTTTTTTTTAGATAAAGAAATAATAATTTTCAGAAAGACTAAGGTCCTTTCTACACTTGGGAATTTGTTTTCAGCATTTTTGAAATGCACAAGCCAGTTGGACCAACTTAATAGAGAAGGTGTTTTCATCGTGCATTTTTGGAAAAGGTTTGTCTTACTGCAAGTATTTGCATTGCCTTTTTGCATACAGATAATAAAACAGAAAGGGAGCGATTGAGTTGGAAATCTGTTTTTCTGGTACCTGTAATTGCATTGCAGTCTTGTGAAAGGTCTGGCTCTACAGGAATCCCTTTTGGTGAACAGCTGGTGACCTGGTTCGATTTTCTTCCTTTAAAGCACCTGGAAGACTCCAGTGAGAATTGGAGTGTGACGAGTTAGCAGAGGAAAGGAGTTGTTGTTTCCATTCCATGGATCCCTTGGGTGCTCCTTCCCAATTTGTGGATGTTGACAGTCTGCCAGGCTGGACTGATGCCTATGAGGCTAAGCAGCTGGACCCTCACCAAAATCCTGTTGAAAAAGCTCAAGATGATGTTAGATCACCTTTTCCCTACAGGAAAGACATCAATGCGAAAATAATCTTATGGTAAGTTGCATATGGCTCTGGCGTGTTTGCCATCTCTTCTCCATTTACTGCGGGATCCGATTGCCTTGTATAACAATCACTGCTGTAGAATAAAGCCTTCAAGCCCTCTTTTCTTGAATCAAACATTACAGGTCTGGGAAGAAAGTAATCTTTTTGTTCACTGTGAATCTGCAAGTCTGAGATTTGCTCCACCATAGGTTGTAATTTGCATGTTCATAGGCATTCCTTGATGCAACCGACTGGAGCTGTACTTCCTACTGTACGCTTAACATCAAAATCTAATTGGGCACTTTTATCAAAGTTTTTTTTATTTTTTTAAAAAATATACTTGCTGTCTACTAGGTTCTTTCTTTCTTTGCTGGCTTTATTCTGCTTTCACTTTTCTGGTTTTGATCAGTATTTCTTTCTTTCATGTGGTTCTAGTGGCTTGCTTTGGGCTTCCCCCCCCCCCCCCATATTGTGTGTTCTGTCTCCATGTTTTTCTGCCAAAATCTGTTGATAAAGTACAGTGTGCTGAGGTGAACTTACTCCATCAGTTTTTCTTTCCTGTAACTCAGATACTTGAACCTGCTCTCTAGATGAGTAACTCTTTGTTAATCAATGTGAAGAGAGAAGGATTTCTCAGGGACACAGATTCAGGGATCAGCCTGAACGTCTTTCTGGTTAATGCATGAAGGAAATAGGACTGTTCATGGATTTCCTGAACCTGATTAAGTAAAGAGAGAGAGAAGTAAAAGGTTAAACATCTCTTTATGACTTGGGCTCGGGTGTAATAAATGTGTGCAATTTCAACTGTTACTTGAATCTCTCCCTGTGCGTGGGAATCTTTATTTCCCTTCCTATGCTCTTTGATCCCAAAATCTCTAATGGCTGCTGCTGTGACAAAAAGCAGGTCAGAGTTCTGCTACTCCATTGTCTCTTATGCATCTCTGCTTTGTTTATCTTCTGCATGTCTGATCCTTGAACAGCAGAATGAACGTGATCAAATTGCAGGTTCACAATTTCGGAACAAAAGCAATGAAAACTTGTCTAGCTGTGGTGTCACTCTAGATCCTCAGAGGTCTGAGGGGGAGCAGCAGCAGTAAGGTGCCCTGAATAGCATGTATGCAAATTGAAAAAAGTACATTGAAAAAATCGTTGAAGTTTTGAAAGTAATATACAACAAGGACTGTCCTCTTGTCTCCAAGAGAGAATACATGGTGTTTTGGAACACATTACGCTCTATCAGTTTAGCACGCTGCTTCGCATGTTCTGCTAGTTAAACTGCCCTACGTACAACTATAACACTGTCTTTTTTACATCACTAAGTTACTGTTGAGGCTGGGAGTTTTTGAGGAAATGATGGATTGCATGCAATCTTTTTCATCAGTTAGAGGCAAAGGATGATTCTGCATGGTGAGCATGTCAGGGTATGCTACGCTATGTGGGCACTGGAGTACTGTTAAAGCTTTTCCTTTAACTTGGCATTTCCTTGCTTGTCAGCGCTTATTTGAGAATATCCTGCTTAATTGTACATTTAGCCTGCAGTAACCTGTTTCCTTGTTTCCTCAGGAAAGGAGATGTAGCGTTACTGAACTGCACAGCCATAGTAAACACCAGTAATGAGTCTCTCACTGATAAGAATCCAGTATCTGAAAGTATATTCATGCATGCTGGGCCTGACCTGAGAGATGAACTCCAGAAGCTCAAAGGTAAGTGGCTGGAGACATTTTTATCTTATTGAAATCTACAATCCTTGCACAGTACAAAGCATCAGGATTTGGGCATAAACTAAAATCAAGGTATAGTTAAGGGAAAAAAAAAAAAAGCATCTGGTGTTAATGTGAAATAAATAGAGGAAACACATGCCAAACTAGCCTCTTCTCTTTTGCCATTCAGGTTACAGATCGTTGAAATCTGTGGCAGGTATTCGAGTTGCGAACCCTTACTTTGTGATACAATAATTCCCATTGTTATCTGAAGCCTCTTAGAGTAGCTAGCTTACCAGAGCTTTTACTTGAGGGGCCAGTCTTGTACATCTTCAGATTTTTCTCTTATCCTGTTCAGTGTGTATACACTGTGGAAGACAGGAACTGAAGTTCACTGTTGCAGAAATTAAGTGGGTTCTAATACACACTTTGTGTATATTAATATACACACACAGTCTTTCAGGAAACTATGACAATAACAGATGGATTGATAAAACAATGCACGTCTAAGTAAAGTCTTAGTGACTGCTTAAATTGTTCAGTTCATTTGCCTCTTCTGCACAGCAAAAGGTTTTGTTAGAAAGTCACCAGACTATCCCTGATGGAAGGCTGTTCTGGAAATGGATGAGATTTGCTTTACCTAGATTCTTTATTAGCAGGGTTTTTGGCTGCTAATGAAATTTGCAAATGCTCAACTTTATTTCCAGTCCCTGTTAGATGAAGACTTTCCTTATGTTGTGTGTGACGAATGAAGAGTTTATAGTTATCCAAGGTTATACAGAAGTCTGATATAGTTTGCAGTTGAGAATTCACATTTCTAGTAACTATGGTACTGAGCTGAATTTTGAGACCCAACTGATCCCTGAGTAGGACTGCTCACTCTTGTGTAACAGCTCTATCTCCTTATCGTGCAGTAACAAAATGGATAGAAGAGCCATAATGTTTCTAATACAAACCCTCAGTAGCTTAAACTACAATTGAATAGACTGCCTCTGTTTTTGTAAAATCATATTTTGCTGATTCGGCTTGCTTTTTATGAGTAACCTAGACGGAAAACAGGAGGAAGAGTAACCATTTTGTAGGAGAGGGAAAAGTCAGTGTGTCCTTCAGGTGGAAACAACTGTTAAAATACAGCAGATGTTATAGAATAGTTAGGACCCTGCTATGTATGCCAGAACTATTCTGAAATAAACTTGAGTTTCTTGTGTGCAGAGTGAGGTGGGAAGAGAGGGGCAACATTTCAAGGAGTCCTTAAAATCTGAGATCTGCCAGCTCTGTAGGGAGTTATTTGTAAAAGTTGGGCTTAGCTTCTTAAATTCCCCTTTACCATGCTGAGTTGATATGTAGTTTTTCATTCTCTACCCTTGTGATGACACTGATGTCTTCTCTCTGTAATGCATTCTGCAGGTTCATGACTCTGTATACGTGATAATTTCCTTTTAATCTTGTGACAAGCTTTTCAGAAATCAGTTCCTCTGTGACACTCTACTGGCATGTTGTGTGGAGGAGGAAAGAGAGACTGGGTTACAGCTTTGGCACTTGTGCACCCTTAATGTGTTTGTCACTTTAGCAGAAGTGGAAGGGAGCTTAGTTGAGATTTATTTATGATTCTTTTGTCACCTCTTATCTCCTTTTTGCAATCTTTTCCATTGAACTTTGAACTTTTTTTCATAGGAGAATGTTCTTGGGAAGAAGTGAAAATGTATGGTCTTTGCTCTAAAGCCATAAAATGGGTGCAGTGGTGTTTTTCAGTTAGTTCTCCCCTGCTTTATTCCTGCTGGTTGGTATATATTCATACTTCATAGACTCCAAGAAAAATCGTGATCTTAAAGCATGTGATGTGCTGACCTTTTAAAGGCCTGTGTTTTTTTAAAGGCTCAGTTAACTTGTGCATTCCTGAGAACAGTGTGTAGTTTTGATTCACACAGAAATACTGCAGCCAAGGGTCCAGGTTTGCAAATGAAGTGCTATTGATATATGCTTGCCTATCAACACATACTTGTTGCAGTCTAATAAAGACCTTCTGTAACAGCAATGCATAGTAGTCTTCCAGCTCCAGTGAGACTTTTTCTCTGCTGCACGCATCATATGGAGGATTCAGACTTTCCATTTTAAACTTGGAGAGAAACTGTTCTAATGTTTGAAATCTCACCAGATAAAAAATAAGGTCTTGACTTTGTTCCCAGTTTTGCCACAGACCTTGACCTGTGCAGCTCACTCTACTAGCTCACCTCATCCTGTATCTTAAAATAGGAATAATACTTGCTGCTCATTTTAGTTTTAGAAATTTTGTAGACATCTCCAGGAAGAAGACATTGAGAAGTACTAAGTGTGATGTAAGTGTAGTTAGAGATTACTGATGCTGCATCTGGTTGTCTGAATTTATTAGTTTCCCTGCTGAATTCACAACTATGCCTCAGTCAAACTTGCTTAATTCTTTTTCACAAGACAGTTTTTCCTACTGGTCTTTGCTTGTTCTTTTCAAGTTATGTGACTTGGATGGACCACAGAGGAAGAATAGTAACTTGATATCTGATATATTAAGTGTTTCGATTTTAGCTTCTACTTTTTCCATATTGTGCTTATTTAGTTGCTCTCTTGATCTGAGCTGTCTTAGAAGATGTGCAGTAATTCAGACGAGTGTGCTTAGTTTTAGCATGTTGTTACATTCCTCCTGATTAACACAGAAGAAACAAGGTGGAGGTCTATAGAGGCTAACGATGTGATTTATTGGATCAAAAAGTTTACAAGATGTTGGCTTAAAGGCAATGTGTTCTTGCCATTAAAAAGACATGCTTAAAGTTTTGAGTAAGAGAGATTCGTAACCTGGAGTGTCTCTTGCCGTAAAATATGCTTTCATGCATGCTGATAGCCTGCCTGAGCACCACGAGGAACAGACTGGAGTGGGAGAGGTGAATGCTCCTATTCAGTGGGCAGCTTCATGATTGACTTAAGCCAAGCTGCTGCAGTGCTGCTGCCAGAAGGGTGGTCACAGCTGCTTGTTCACATCTCATTCCTTTTCGTGGGCACTAGCAACCTATAAGATCAGGTTGAAAGCTAATCCAGTGAAAATATTAGTTTTCAGCCAGATCAGAAAGCTGAACTGCAGCTGTACAAGCAGAAGGAAGAAGGTGGAAAATACTTGTCTTTGAGGGCAGGGAAAGCGAAAGACTAGAAGTACTTCTTCAGCTGTCCAGCTGAACCGGAATGGACTAGACTTGGGTGAAGAAGGGGAGAGTTAGCAGACTTTTCTTCCAGGTGCCGAAGAAAAAAGACTACAAACACAGTAGCTGTTCCTGGATTTTTCATTATCAGAAATGTATTGACAAACTGAAGGGAATAGAGAGGTCTATGGACGTCATCGAAGGTTCTGACAAACTGATTTCCCTTGTGAAAAATTGCAGGAATTAAGTATGAGTAACTTGCAGGGCATAACCAAAGGGCAATCAAAACCAAAAAGGGGTAAAGTTGTAAAGTATGCTAGCGTGCAGTACATGATCCTAGAGTATGTAACTGGAGGGTGCTGTGAATGGAACAATTAAATGCATTGCTTGAACTTCCTTGCCTAGAGACTAGACATCTAGTCTGTCAAGAAAGTATGATCTCCATGAGAATCATATTTCTGCCTTGTGGACACCAGGAAACTTGCAAAACAAAGCAAGCTACCTTGTGCTGGGAGTGTAGATGAAACAAGTGCTTGATCTATTCATTTTTATAGCTTTACCAGCACTGGTGGATTTGATTAAGGAGAAGTTGTAGTCCTTTCATCCCAAAAGCAATCTCCCCAAATCAAGTTGTTAAATTCAGAAGGACTTTTTACTGCTGTTTGTATAGCATATTTGTGCCTCAGTTCTCCGCGCATTGCTAAATCATTTCTGCCTTTGGCTCTGTATGTAGCTTAGTAAGCACTGCAATTAAGACAGTATATCTACCAATTTCTGGTTCGTCCTTATATGCATAGGTTTAAAATTGAGAGGAGTGAGCACAGCTCTTGCTTCTTCAACCTGACTAGGTGATGCTAAGCAGCTGTTACAAGACAGAACGCCATCCTTAGTATTTGATGTCTAAAACACTGACTTCTATATATGAAGTGGAGTTGTCTGACTCTGGAGGAAGTCAAGGACTTGAATGCTTTTAGCTTTCTTATCATGACATTGACACTTATCCTTGTGGTTTGGTTTTGTTTTAGTTTGGGTTTTTTTTTTCAGGGTGCAGGACAGGCGAGGCTAAACTCACCAAAGGATTTAATTTGGCTGCACGTTTCATCATTCACACAGTGGGACCCAAATACAAAAGCCGGTATCGCACCGCAGCCGAGAGTTCTCTATACAGCTGTTACCGCAATGTCCTGCAGCTCGCAAAGTAAGCACACGACAACTTACATGAGGGTTTGCCATCCGTGGCACATCTGTTCTAGATACGCGCGTCTGCACAGAGGCCAAATGGCTGTGAATATCTTCTCACGTATAGTGGATTTGGTTATGGACATGAGAACATTAGCGGCTTCCTGGTATACTTCATGCCTGTTATCTGTGTTGCAGTGTAGATAAAATGTGCAGAGAGATCTGAGCTGATTCAAGTCCTGAAACAGTGTAGCTAGAGCTCCGCAGCATTCAGTTACTCTGAGGAGAAGCGGCATCGATAATTGCATTGGGTTCCGCGCTGTGAAAAGCTTTAAATGAGCTTGCTCAAGCAGCAACCTCCTGTGTCTCTGCAGCCATGTGGACATACCCACAGGCAGATCTGACTGCTGTATCAGTTCGGATATTTGGCCTCTCTGCCTTTGTATGACAGCCATCTAAAATTCTGAGTCAGGGTGCAAGGTTATTTCTAAATCCACAGTTGCTGCAGATGAGTTTGTAGTTTTTCCTCTTTCATCTGTGGCATTTTCTACTTCCTCTTAGCTAACAGGTTTTTTTTTTCTTTCTATTTTTCTATGTTCTTTCCTGTATTCTGTTATTCTCCTGTGATGGCTGTTGTAATGGTAACAGTCACCAAAAAAAAATACCTGAACAAGAGCAATGTCAGAAAATATACTTAACAACTTCTTAGGGTTGGGAAGATCAATTCTTCCGAGTCTGGACTATGCATTACAGTGCAATAGTAACTGTTTCATATTCAAGATTACAGCTAAGCTTTCTAGTATGTGCCGGTCTTGTTCTGCCTCAGAAGTAACAAGCAAGGTCAGGCCTGGATTGAAACGTGTTGAAAACAATTTAAAAATTCTAATAATTGTGCTTACTGAATTCTGAATGCCTTTCAGTCAATCTGTTCTCTAGAGTAACTTCTGACACTTGTGAAATTGTCTACCAACTCTGAGCTTGCTCAGACTCCTCTGATGACTGTTGGCAGCACCTCTGCTGTACTCTTCTAAAAATGTGGCTCCCTGCTGGAAGCATCTTACTGATTTTAAAGTAGACAATCACTGGCATGGAGAGATACATAATCATACCTAGGATTGAGGAAGCCACCTTGGTCTGTGTCCAGACCTCTAAAAAAACAACTGATAGGTCAGGTGGAGGAACAGGAGAATGTCTGCAATCAAGAGCACCTTCTTTTCCCCTCCTTCTCCTTACTGTCAATCCTGTACTGGAAGGAAAGTATTTTGGAAAGGATTGCAGGGAGCTTGAGGGAAGAACTTCGTTCAGAATATAAGAAACTGCAGGAACAACATAGCTGAGGTAGGAGGAGAAATCAGAGAGCAAACACAAGAGGAAACAGTGTGGAATCATTAATGGTTCCCTCCTTCTCTGCTTAATTGTGGTAAACCTGAAAGGGTTTCTGCTGCATAGAGGCAGGAAAAAAAGTACTGCTGTTATCTACTGTACTGACAGACATTCGTTCTCATCTGACCATCTATTCATTTGTTTCTTTTTTTCTGGATTTCAGGGAACAGGCAATGTGCTCTGTAGGATTTTGTGTCATTAACTCTCTGAAAAGATGCTACCCCTTGGAGGATGCAACCCACATAGCACTGCGTAAGTTTGTTGGAAAGTGACATAAACTGGATGGCAGTATTCAGCAGATTGCTTGCCTCTGACAGACTGCTGTTGATACAGGAAACCTTTTTTAGGGGGCCGTAGTTTGTTAGAGGCTGTAAAAAGGCAAGGCCTTCCATGGTTGATCAGAAAATGGAATATAAAAACAAAGAATGCTTTCTCTGTTGAGAGGTCGTCAGTAAAGATCCATGGGAATCTGTGCTGGAACTTGCAGTCTTCAATATATTAATTAGTAACCTGGAAAAGATGCTGAACAGTGAGGTAAGAGAGTTTGCTGGTAATAGAAAATTATTCAGAATAGCAAAGATGAGGCCTTACTGTTGAATAGCTGTAGACAGACCTTGAGCAACAGAGTGAATTTCATCTGCCATTTTAGTGTCATCAGCATATCCTAACGTAAAGTGATATTCTTCCCCTAATGACCCACCCCTGTGTGCTTCTGCTTTGAAATGCAAAATGGTGGGCTAATCCTAGGTAGCAAAATCTTGAGATTTTAGTAGTTCCATGGAAACAACAGCTCACTGGAGTTCAAAACAACAAGCTGAGTAAGACACAACAAAATTAAGAATGTTGTACTCTAAATCTGTTTTTTGTCCACCTTTTAAAGCTGCACATTCAAAAAAAAATGTAGTGGAACTGGAAGTTGGAGGTCAACAAGAATAAGGAAAGGCAAGAAATAGCTAAGTAAGCGAAAGTCTTTTTCAGACTGGAATATGCTGAACTCGAAGGAAGTGTGATAGATGTCTATGAACTCATGAGTGGCATGGAAATCGTGAATAGGAATCAGCTGTCCACTGTCTCCCAAAACAAGAACCTTCAAACAATGCTAGTATGAATCAGGTTCAGAACAAACAAGGGGGAAATGGTTCTTATGCTTACACTATTTGTTTTATGGAACTTCTTACCAAAAAGCATTATAGATGTTAAAAGTTTTCAAACTTGTTTGGGTTCAAGAGGAAACTATATTAAAGAAAAAAATGAAGGCTACTAAAAACAAATCAGAAAATTTCCTAGGCTGAAAACACTTAAAGAATAGAAAAGTCGTCAGAGAAGAATGTTATATACTTGCCTCCTTCTTACTTTTCCCTTTTTTTTTAATTTTTTATTTCTATTGGCCTACTCCTGTCTGCTTTCCACCACCACCACCCAGTCCCTGGACCTTCCTGCATGGTAGTCTTGCTCAATAGGAAGGTTGTTGCAGACAGGAGTGGGTTTTCATCTTGCCGTGCTGGCTGACTGGAGAAATCTTTCTTACCCTCTGTTTAGCAGAGGTGCTGATGCTGGAGAAACAGATTAGTCCGTTGTTTTCTCTATCTGGCTGTTGAGTGAAACATCTGAAAACATCTGCTCAGATAGGTTCAGAAAACTGTTTACTGTGGAACCGCACAACTGCATTTGTCCCACAAAGTAGTGGTGCAGGTCAACCAAATTACATGTGAATTTCTGCACAGGAAGTATTTGAAAATAGCTCTTTGTTTGGTTTTTTTCCTCTGCTGTTTCTTGAAGAACTCACGCTACTGTATTTTCTGTAGAGTAGACTTCTTTCCTTTATCGCTCTCTTCTGTTGTCTCTGTAGGGCTATATGCTACTTGATAAAATACTGTTAGACCGACCTATTTGTTTGGACACTTTCTCTCTTGGCAGTCTGACAGGAAAGCACTTGAAAATCCTGACGTGTCAAGATTATTGCAGCTCAAGGACCTCATATGTACAAGGATATGTCTGACTGGGAGCTTGGTTACAAAACATTTTTTTTTCCCCTCAGCTGCAAATGCTTAGGAGCTTGACTGGGTCCCTGGATTATGCTAAAGCTTTAGGGGAGTCCAAAATATGTAATAGAGGAAATAAATTCTCTCATGATTTACAAATATAATTTTTATATGCCTCTTTCGCGTGGCTGACCCCAGAGGTTTTGTGTGGCTGACTCTGTCTTGTACCAGCTTCTGCTGTAGCTGGCTTATCATCTTGCTTTCCTGATAACTTAGGGCATGATGACTTGTTCTAGGAATGTCTGGTTTTGACAATTTGCACAGGACTCTAAAGGAAAGATTTGGCTTGATTTTGCAGGGCTGTAGAATCACATTCCACAGACTAAGGAATACCTAGTAAGCTAAAATTGGAGAGAGACTTTTTCTTTTGTATCCATCTCTAAAGTGAGCAGCAGGAGAGAGTGGAGATGGAACTTCCAATATGGCCAACAACCCATTTGGTGTGTTCAGCTACCACTTAATCCACACTTCCATACAGCCTGTGGAGCTGTTTTGTACGAGCAGAGAGATGTGTCTCCATTCTGCACTCTGACTTCCTCACTTGTAGTCATGTGTGTAAGTTTCTCCTCCTGTTTTGCTAACTACGTTTAATTTTCTTCCTTGCAGGCACAGTTAGAAGGTTCCTGGAGATTCATGGAGAGACTCTGGAGAAGGTGGTGTTTGCAGTCTCTGAGCTTGAAGAGGTATCTCATTGACATTCATTCCACCAAAATTCATGGGCATGTTTGGTTTTCTCTGCAGCACTCTTAACTCCTGCATTGTAGAGCTGGATTTGGATTTCCCCTTCAAATCACATAGACTTTTGGTCCCACACCATCCTTCTGTCTCCTGCTAGCATAGCATCTTTTCCAGTACTGTTTATGCTCTTAACAATCACTATGGACATGTTCAGAATCTTCCCACTTCTGGCTTCTGTGTTCCTGAGCCATGGACAGGAACCAGTACTAGAGGTTTTAGCATGCAATTGTGCTGGATGGTATCTGCCAGCCAGAAAGGAAATTCCTCATACAAGATTTCCTCCTTTACACAATGCTGCTTCCCTTGTTCTTTAAAAGGGCCAGTTTAGCATGCCCACAGATCACCTACAAACATCTTATACATTGCTTACTGGCTTGTTGAAATGACAAGCTTGGCATTTAATGATCTGTGTTCAGACAGATGCTAGCAGTTTGAATATTGACTTCTCTTGTGTATCAGACTTGCTAATGGCAGTTCCTGGGCAGAACACCCACACTGTGTTCTGGTTCTGTGGCATCTGGATGAGGAAAATAACTTAACTTGTTGGGGGTTCTAAAACTGCTATCAGTTGGAGAGAACACATGAAGTATTGCAATGTTCAGTAGAGATTTTCTCTATTTTCCCCCATGTGGGGAGGGTTTGTCTTTGTTGTTGCTTTTTCTTTTTTCCCAGTCAGATCACTAAGGGTGATCTGTGTAGTGGTACATTTTAATATAAGCAGCGTTTGCTGAAGTCATCCACGTGTATTGTAACTTCATTACAAAGCTAAAGTATCTGCAATCTACCTGAGTTCATGCAGGTTAAAGCAGGGGTCATCTCAAGGTCATTTGCCAGTGTGGCAAAAAAAACCCGTTAACCTTTATCAAGGTTATCTGCCTTTATTGCCGGGTTACAGCCCAAAAGAAGCCATTGAGGGAAGCAGTACTTTGCCTCCAAACCATTGAGGAGGTCCCTACTACAAGGGCAGGTGTTACTTAACCGAAGCACAGGATGCGTGATAGACCCTTCACGCATTTTTCTTATTCGTAGGCCACTTACCAGAAGTTGCTGCCTCTGTATTTTCCAAGATCGTTGGAAGAAGAGATACAATCCTTGCCTTACCTCCCTGCAGATATTGGCAATGCGGAAGGGGAGCCTGTAGTACCAGAGCGGCAGATCAGGATTACTGAAAAGCCAGGTGTTCCAGATGGTGAGTTCTTAACTGAACTTTGGAATAAGTATCTCTGTGTGAAAGTCGATGGAAAAACAGAAGAGGCATGTGGGAAGCAGAGAGATGTTTTCCTACCCCGCCTCACCTAAGGCAGGCTATAGTGACAACAGTCATCAAACTGTCTCATTGGCTTCATGTGTTCCACAGCAGTAACTTCTGCTTTCTGCCTCGTTGTGTAGAGCGAGGTGGTTAGAGGATGTGGTAGAGCTGTTGTTCTGTCTTTTTCTTTCTTGGGGTGAGAGGTGGGGTAGTTCATTCCCTTTGCAAGTTTTCTCCCAAAGTGTTTAGGACCTTTGCAGGTTTTTTGCAGAATCTTGTGCAGCCCCTAACTTAGACCATTAACAATAATGCCTTTTTATCTTATATATTAGCAAAGTGTTGCTTATATATTAGCAAATATTGTCTCAAATTATAAGATTCTGTTGATACAGCATGTGCATCAAACTAGTAGATGCTCAATGAAAACTAGCAGAAACTCCCCAAAAGACAGAAGAATTAGATCAGCCCAGAGATCGGTGTTTGGGAAATGGCTGTCAAAGCTCAGCGAAGAAGTCTGTTCATAAAGAGGTTGCCTAGATGTCAGGGTTGAAGAGGTGAGATACATATGGCAAAACAATTTAATATATAGATGGGCAAATATTAAGCAGTGCTGTGAAAGTTTTACACTTCTTCAGGCAAAGCCTTAAACTACCAAAAGCAGGTAACTTGGAATGGGTTTCAAAGGTTTTCTGCTTTTGCATGGCCAGTTGGGATAAGGCTGAATATGCAGTGAGGATACAGACAACTTAATTTTCCTGTCCACGGTTTGATACATGATGTACCTACTCCTACTGATCAGACCCCAATCTTTGGGGTTTCCCCCTACCCAGTCCAAATTGCTAGTTAGAGTGGTATTTGCAGCTGTGGCTGATCAGTGTGAGGCATTTAACCACTAGCTAATAATTTGTGAAATTACTGCTTTTGCATATGTAGGAGTGAATGGATATAGTGGAATCCTGCACTTTTGTCCCATTGCTACTGTAGCATGTCACACTAAAATGGGGAAACTCTGTTCCCATCCAGATTGCCCGGAGAGGTAGTGCTAGAAGCTTTAGCAATATTCCTTGATGACATCAAGTTCAGTGGAGCATTCTGGTATTGTCACCATCAAGTGAGCCTGTGCTCTTTTACTTTATCACACAGTCATGTTGTAAACAATACTATAAAAATATGTAAACTGAGTTTACTGCCAGCTCTACAGCATCTGTTCAAGCAGTGTCAATGATATAAAAAGTGAGCCCTTTTTACAGTACATCTTCTAAACTAAATAAAGCTGCAGCATCTGTCCCTCTGCCTACTTATTTTTCCCCCTGTGGCAAGTAAGGACAGCTGTAAAGCCCAAGTCACTCTCTCCAGACCTTGTTTTTTTGAGAGAGTTAACCATTATCCCTTTGTTACAAGCTGATGACTAGGACTTGCCCAGTTAGTTTCCAGGCAAACCAACTTTTTAAGGGAGTCCATAGTTATCAGTCACATGCTATAATCTGTCAGTGGTACTGGTGAGATATCAGAGCCACATCACGGCACATTACAGGTTTTTTGTGTTAGTTTGTAGCATGATGACTGGTTTGGCTCACTGAGATACATAGCAATCCATCAGCAGCATTGCCGTCTTGTACACAGCTTGAACGTTTTACATTACCTTTGTTTCTACTGCAGATGCTTCAGATGAAGAGGGTCTGGAGGCAGATTTGTCTTTCATTGGTTCCCATGCTTTTGCCCGCATGGAGGGAGACGTTGATAAACAGAGACGCCTCATCCTTCAGGGACAGTTGTCAGAGGCAGCCCTGCAAAAACAGCATCAGAGGAAGTGAGAATTTCCTTGTCCATGTGAATGTTTTGTGTTCAGTTAGCTGTTCAGAGGACCAACCCTTATGATGATTTTGTTATCTGTAAAGTCTAATCATCTGGCAAGGAAATATAGATAAACCTGGTGTCACCCTGGATCGCTGTGGTACTCTTTTTGGTCTGAAGGGAGAAGGGAAGGGGCAGTAGGAGGAAAAAGGAAGCTAGTGATGAACCTGCTAGCATGGCCAGTGCATCTGACCAGCTGCCTTATCTCTCTGCCACCAGATGTCACTGTTTTGTCACCATGTTCTGTAGTGGGGTCACCTGCTTTCAATACTGCCCACTTGCTGCTGAGGCTCTGGGCAGGTAGCAAAATGTTTTTCTTCCACCTTTCATAACAGAAAGATAAATAAATGAATGCTGAGGCTTTTTTCCCCTTTTTCTTTCTTTTTTTTTTTTTTCCACCTGCTAACCCTAATGTACATGATTGCTTTCTTAGAAGCCAGTTCCATGCTGGAGTCCTCTTGAGGCATGATGCTTGGCTTGGCTTGTCAGATGAGGCACTAAGTTGTTCACTGTTCAAAGGTGGGGGGGGATCCATATGTGACACTGGTTACTGCATAGTTGTGCTGGAGTTCTAGACTTTTTAAAGAAATTGTCTTTTTTCCCCTATTTTTCAACACTGACACTGAGGTATTTAAATGGAAAAAACTCAGATCTCTTCAGCCCAAATGCAGTGCCAGTATAGTTACTAGTTGGTGTGTATTCATTGCCCAAGTGAAAATCACTGAGTATGTAACTAAGACACTCAAATGTTTCTGGGTTGGGTTTTTTTTTCTCTCAACACTTCTTTCTTTAACAATTTGATAGTTGCTCCATAGGTCAGAAAACCACAGCATTAGAGAGAGGACTCAGTCAGAAACAGCTTATTTTGTCCTTCCCTTCCCATATACCTCTTCAGGCTCCTAGTACCAATCCAAAGAGAGGTTAGATCTGACCAGATGTTTTTAACTTTCTAGTTACAATCGCTGGCTGTGTCAGGCAAGAGCTGAAGACCTCTCTGATATTGCTTCTCTTAAAGCCTTGTACCAGACAGGTAAGTTCAGGGTACCAATGACTGATGTATATTGTCTTAAAGTAAAAATACAAAATAAAAATATTTTTTCTTTGGACTTGCGTATAAAATAAGTCATGTTATTAAGCTAGAAGCCTGGCCAAGAACTAGGCAACATCTCTGCAGTAAAGCAGGAATCCTCTCTTGATTTGGCTTTGAAAGACTGTGTGGTAAACTCCCAAACTGCTCTGCTTTAACAGTCTGAGGATACATGCACATCCTGAATTATCTGTAGCTTTAGATGTAAATCAGTATTGTTAGATTAAGCCAATGCATAAGGTGCTCTGTATGAGAGAATTCAGACCAAAAGAACTATTTCCACCCCTTTGTTACAAAGAAATGAATGTTGCTTTCAGATGATTAGTGTAGAGAATAAGCAGTTACCGAAGCAACTTTTAGTATGGCTTTCCTGAACAAAATGGCTTGCTTTATTTCCCTCAGGTTAGGTTTGTGTTGCTCTCCTCTGTATGTGTCTCCTAGTACTAACGGCTGAGTACCATGGGCAGCCCATCTTGTAACCTTGAGTTCAGTAGATGGGGAGATTAGGGAGAGATTCAATAACCCACTGCAGAGTTCAGTGGAAGATAATAGCTGCGAGGCCCTTGCAGCCTGGGAAGCAGAGATGGGGAACCTGTACTCTTCAGTTCACTTTTACTCTTTAGGTAGCGTCATACTCAGACATAAAAACTTGCCATAGTCCCAGTGGCTTATTGCTGCTTTGCACCATGATGGGAAGAAACAAGCAAGTAGTCAGGCTCTTGAAAGCATAGCTGTGTTTCTGCAGAGAAAGTCTGTTCAGCACTTTGGCTGTTATCTTTGGCCTCCTGAAAATCTAGATGCTTCCCATGATCTTTGTGCAAATACCAAGGCTGTGTGATACTTTCTGCTCAGTAGCTCCAATTTTAAATTCTTTTGTTTGCCTTAGACAAGGCTCTGTGGGCTGCAGGAGGTCCATAAGGCATGCTCTGGGAATCTGTGCACAAGACTTCAGAGCTTGATTTCTAGGAAGTTCGCTTTGGTGGTAGAACTGCAAGTGAAGGGTTGGGGGTTTTTTAAAATAAAAACCATGTTATTACTTGGGATTTAGGTAAATGTGAAGTACACAGGCAACCTAAAATTGCAGTCCTTAAGACTTAAGTTTCTCAGATGTGATGCACCCTTTTTTGGATCAGAATAGCTACGGGTATAGTGAGAACAGTTACTCTAAGCATATTTCCTCTGCTAAGATGGAAACCTCTGTTAAGATGTGTTGCAAAAATTCTTAGCTGTGGCTGGTTCTCCCTGGTTTGAAAGGGACCAACTCCAAAACCTGGCATGACTGAGAGAAGTTTAGAGACATATTTTTCTTTCTTTTGTAGGTGTAGATAACTGTGGCCGCACAGTGATGGTGGTGGTTGGAAGGAATATCCCCGTAACATTGATAGACATGGAAAAGGTAAGGCTTTGTAAAACTGGAGCTGTGTAGGTTGATTATGAACGTTAAGGATGTAAGAGTCTGATTATAAGGGTAATTCAGTGTTAATACTAGAAACATTATCTATAGAAGACTTAAAATAAATTAAATAGAAACTATTTTTATAGGCAGATTAAAATGCATTCCCTTAAAGCTTTGTGTGTGTTGGGGTGGGTTTTTTCAAGGAGGAACTGGACTATCTTATTAATAAAGGCCTAACACGGATTCCTTTTTCTTCTCAAGAAGAAAGAGACTTGCCCTGCTTCTATAACTGCCAAGACATGAAGAGTGAAATGTAATAAGTCAAATTAGTTTTTCATGGAAACAGCAAGAATTTATCTCCATGTGTGAGGTCAGCTAGACAAAAAAGACATCTAAGTTATTACAGTGAAGTTGAAGACTTGGAATGTTCACCTTGCTTTTGTAGCTGAAACAGAATGCCACCCAGCCTCATGATTCCCAATTTGTGAATGAATTGAAGGAAGCATGTTAAGATGTAGTGCAACTGTGAAAGAGTTCTTTGCAAATAGAAATTTCATTTCTTTGTGTCTCAGGCTCTTCTGTATTTCATCCACGTCATGGATCATATTGCAGTGAAGGAATATGTCCTGGTGTACTTCCATACACTCACAAATGATTACAATCAACTAGACTCTAATTTCTTGAAGAAACTGTATGATGTTGTTGATGCCAAGTGAGTGTCAATTGGAAAAGAACCCCTTCTGGTCTTCCTCTGCTTTGCAAATGTTTGTCATTCCCTGTATCTGGTTTCCCATTTATTTGTGAAGAGTTTT
Organism: Leptodon cayanensis; assembly: GCA_027564655.1. NCBI lineage: Eukaryota > Metazoa > Chordata > Aves > Accipitriformes > Accipitridae > Leptodon > Leptodon cayanensis. The sequence continues at coordinate 2,235,854 of JANXJC010000031.1, forward strand.
GCTGGGACAAAGACCTAAATAAATAACAAAGGCAAGAGGAAGGAAGATATGTTTTCTTTCCTATCAAAACCATTTATTAAACCAGGAAGTTCTGTCTTCTGCAGCCTCCCTTCTGGAGCTGTTAGAGGCATACTGAGTGTATTGTCTGTCTCTATCCAGAGGTGGAGCTTCTGGAGCCCATCTTTGTTAAAAGTATGTTGCTAGTTGTGAGGGAAGAGGCTTGGGTAATACTGGCAGTCATAATTTGTCCATAACTCTCACTGTCTGCATAAAAGACTACAGGCTATGATGTCTTTACCTGAAGAATAATCGTTCTGGGTTTTGGTTTTGTGTTTTTCCCTTTACATTTACTTTTATGGTATCTGCCCTTATATTAGATCTAGGTTCGTAAAATTACATCACAGACACTTAAGCAAAATGATCTATGTTTTGATAGTTGGGTTGTGTAGGTGAGCTTAATTAGAAGTCACTTTTTTAAAGAATTTTTTCTTTCTCTGAACCAGGTACAAGAGGAACTTGAAGGCACTGTATTTTGTCCACCCAACATTTCGTTCAAAGGTGAGGTAAATAGTACAAAAGAAAAGTGTATTTTGGGTGTTGGCGGAGTAGCATGTAAGACTAGTATGAGGAACATGGAGGTGTATAGAAGACTTCCAAAATTAAGCCATATCTTCTGGATTTCAGAACTTGAAGTTCATCCCCATCTTTGATCTAGCTGTAGCCTTCCAACCTTAGTGATAAGCTGAACCCCAACGCAGTGCAGCTGTCTGTGCCCTGCTTTGCATGTGCTCTTCAGAGAGGTGGAAGCTTTGGATCTTGTTTCTTTCAGCGAGAAACATTTTGTCCTTTTTCCTGCTGTCTGGTTGGCAGGGTGATGAGCCATGACCAAAAACTGTAATTCTTTTTTGTTAAGCTCATTTCCTGGATGTTTCACGTTTTCTTCCCCCACAAGAGGTATTGCATTTGTGCTGCATATCACATAAGAGCTGCCCTGGTAAGGGCAGAGGACAGTGTGTCGAGCAGCAATGAGATTAGTCAGAATTATAGAGTGTAGAGTAGCAAAAAAAGATGGGAAGAATGCCTTTGTGACAGAGTGCAGAAATATCCTGTTAAGCCTTCAGGAGATGAAAAACTGACCTTGCCAAGCAGCAAGATATTATCCTTGGCTATGGTCTGTGTGGGGCAACAGAAGATGGAGCTCGCTCCCTTCTGTACTTCATACACACTACTTACATTGCAGCAGTAGGAATACTTCAGATGAACTGTCGGCAGCAGGCCTTCCTAAAATTTTTGTTCGTCCTATTAAAATAGTTAGAAATGTGATCCTCCATGTTCACATCAGATTAACCTCTTTGTTTATTCTGCTCTTTGCTGACATTGATCAAATTTGAGAAAATTATATGCCTGGAAAAAACATCTGTTTGCACACGTTCAGCAAGAATTTCTTTGACTGCTAAATATCTAAAGAGTCCTTTCTTTGTATGTGCACAGCTGGGACACCATGAGACTTAGAGCTTCCTTGGTTTTATGTACATGAGACTGAGGCTTCCCAACAGCATACCTTCCAGTTTCTGTCAGGATATTAATTATTCCAACAGGGTACAGATCTGAGGTCTGAGTGCTAGAATTAGAGCTTCCAGCTCTGCTCCTGAAAATGTAGGAGCTGGCATAGAACATTACTAAGGTCACAAAGTTGAGTGGAAAAGTTGAAGCTAGAAGTACTAGTGTTTTAGATTCTCAGCAGCACTTTATCCCCCTCCTGTCTTCCCATGCATTTCTGTTTGGTTGAGAAATGGGTTTTTTTGTTGGAGGATGAGAACTTGTGTTCACCAGTCTATTGCCATGTTCTCTGTCCCTTTGGGAACTGCAGTGGGACTCGACAGATCTGTGGGGCAAGCAGATAGTTGGGGGTAAGCAGGGAGGGTGAGAGATGTAGAGTTCTCTTGCTGCAAATAGAATTGGTTTGTATCCTGTTCTAGCAGCACAACTGGAAGCAAAAGAGGATGTGTGTCCGTGTCTTTCTGCCAAGCCTTTTTCCTAACTGAAGGGCAAGTGGGATTGCTGCTGGCTGTTGCAGAGACTATTGGGTTACAAAACTTTACAGGCAATATGCAGCAGAAAGTCGTGGTGGAGAAGGTGGCTGCTAAGAGCAAATGGTTTTTCTCTCCCCTCCTTTTTTGGCTATTTCAGGGCTGTTGTCCCCATGGAAGATTGCTAGCTCAGAAGCCTCAAATACCTTCAAAAATGTTTTGGCACATTCATCTTCCTATTTGGAGCATCGACTTCCTTCCCTAGAAGTAGTGGAAAATATACCATGTCTCAAATGCAGGAGGAAGGCTTGTCCATTCATGCAGCTTCTCACACATCACCCTTGTACATATATCCCATTCTTAAATCTGTGATATAAATTGTCCATTTTACAGTAGTATTGAATCCTGGCACGGTGGATGGCTGCCATCTCTTAGAGTTGCTTTGCTTATTTCTGGGCTAAAAGGGATCAAGAGGCTTTTCATCATGTCTCTTGGAAACTCACGTGCCCCTGGAAAACATGCATAGTTCTCAATGTACTTTATGGTGCCAACCATGATTCTTTGTTTGGTTTCTAGATATGAAACTGTTTTAAATTATGTATATTTTGAGGGTAATTGCCTGTCTAGAATACATGGGGTTTGGTATGCAGGGTTCAGCAGTTATCCTAAAACACAGAGTAACTGAAGCAGGGTGTGTCACTGCACAATCCATTTTTGTACCCTGATCCTGCCTTTATTCATGCTTTGATGTGAGCGTTCTTGTGACCTGTGAAGAACTTGATTCTTTTGTGCTGCTGAAATGTAACCCTTCTTGTGATGAAATCGCAGCATAGGCAACAGCAGTTTTTTAGGCTGGCAGCAACTCTTGCTGTGTGAACACTTCACCACCTGGCCTTAGATTAAGATGCTTGAAGTGCTATCACAAGTTCCTTCATACTCTTGCATGTAAATGTACTTCTGCTTGCTACTGTTATAGCTGCCGATATATAAATAGAGGGCTCTTTGGGGCATTTTTGTGTGAATCCTCTTGGCTCCCTGTCCTGAGAGCTCTCCAAACAAAGCTTTTTAGAGCTTGTGTTCCAAGTTGAAGCATCAGTGGCTGGATCTGAAAATCTCTCCCAGAGAAATTCTGTTTACATAGATTTAGTAACTTGGCTGTGAATCACGAACGTTCCAAAACTGAAACATACCTGAATACTCAAATTAGATATTCATAATCATCATAATCTTTGAATTTATCATGAACAATTTTTGTCTTGTTTTTCTGTAACAGTCATAAAAGCAGTTTCTGGAGATCAGATGCCAATATAAAGGTTGTTGCACATTACTTACAGCTTTTTCTACACAAGATCCTTTCAATTGTAATAAAATTTCCCAGATCTTAGTAGGTTTCTCCTTGGGGTATGACCCAATTGAGAGATTGGTGACAGGCTTTTTCTGTGTTGTGCTGGGCTTTTTTAGGGAAAAGCATCTGATACTTTAACCCTGTGGTTTTCTAGCTTGGCAGAGTGACTTTGATAGCCTTTTATTCAGATTCAGAACTGCAGGACAAGAAAAATGAAGGAAAACTTCAGGAGATGTCTAGACTTTTAACTTTCTTTTGACTGCTCTGGTATAACTTATTCTGCTTTCAGTGCATTAAGAGGGATTTGGTTTAATTTAAAGTTCTATGTCCTCTTACCGATAAGGAAATGGCTGCTCTTGTATTACTGTTTCTATAAGCTGTGATTATTGAGAATGGAGATAATAGAAAAATTCTCTAGAAACATTTCTGCCACCCTCCCTTTTTCTGTGTCACTGGGTAAAATGTGTCACACTGCAATGGCTTGTATACTGGGGGGGCGGAGTCGCTTTTCCTGAGACTGGTTTTCGTGATGGCTGGAAAAATATTCCCTATTAGGCTTTTATACATTAAACATCCTTTAGCAATTATGCTTAATCATTGCAAAAAGCAATTATGTTTAATCATTGTCATTCATAATATGCCTTGGAATGCATGCTGCTTTGGTACAGGATTAAGGGGGTATTTTTCACTCATTAAACTATCATCTAGTGTCACTCATAAAAGATATTGTTAGAAAAATACAGTAAATAATGGATGCTGGTAATAATCTGCCTGCCTGCTTTCTGCTAACATAAACCTCTAATTTTGCCCTTAAAATAATGAACCTATCTTAAACATTCTGTTCTGTTCTTTATCTCCTTTTTTCTTTGTTGTTCCTTTCTCATGAAAATATGCTGTTTTGAGGAGGCAGCATAGTTATTCCAGGACAGTTTTTAGACATCGGCTTTTTCTTTAAATGTTGTATTCAGGCAGATCATTTTTATTGACCTAATGTTTTACTTTATTTGAAACTCCCACTTCCCTCAAGGCTTTTCTTGTGGTGTTGCTTCTTTTCTGTTAACTTACTGCAGTCAAAGTACCACTATCAAACCGAATCACAGAATGGTCGAGGTTGGAAGAGACCTCTGGAGGTTGTCTGGTCCAGCCCCCCTGCTCAAGCAGGGTCAGCAAGAGCTGGTTGCCCAGGACCATGTGAGTGGTCCCTAATATGAGCATTTGTGACCTGTAGAACAGGTGTTTGGTTTTTTTTTTTCTTTCCCTTTGGTCTGCCAGGGAAAGACTAGATAAGAAATAAACAAAAAGTAATATAGTGCTTAATTTTGAAGAAGGTGGGTTCAAAAGTAAAAGCTTGTCCAGTCAATCTAAACAGGAATATTTAATAACTTGTAGAAGTAGCAATGGTGTCTTACTGGACTTTGCAAGTCAAAAATTCCTTATCCTGTTTATATCCAAAAGAGACAGAGCTGTGAATACTTAAAGTAAAATCTTGTAGAATAAGTTGATAAGGCTTTGATAAGAAATGTGGTGAAACAGAAGGACACACTCACTCAGCCAACCCAAAGCAGAGAGATTTCAGTAGGACCTTTGAACAGCTGAAAGTCTCTCTCTTTCTCTCCCTGGAATTGCCTTTTCTGGGAAAACTTGAAGGCAAAGTGTTGAAAATGCTTCTGTCAGATATAGAGTCAAACAGGTCATATTCTGAGCTGGCTAAACAGGAAGTGAAAATGTGCCACTATACTGATGTTTTTTTGATGACAAAGAGCAGAATAGCTGCCACTCTCGTACAGTAGAAAGGGACCTTAAACTGGCAGCTGGGGAGGAGCGAGTGTAGAGGCAGAAAACACTAGCCAGAAAGCTCTCAAGACAGGGCTTGCTAACAGTCAGTGGTGTGTACTTCCTGACCTTGTTGTGTTATTGCCATGGTATTAGTGTTTCAAGTTTAACTAAAGCCTGTTTAACTATGGAATATTACATTGAATTTGAAGGTTTTGAAACAGCACCATCTTAATTTGTTTTTGTTGGGGTTTATTTTCAGGTCTCAGCATGGTTTTTCACAACCTTTACAGTCTCAGGGCTAAAGGACAAAATCCACTATGTGGAAAGCCTTCAGCAGTTATTCACAGCCATACCCCCAGAGCAGATTGATCTCCCCCCTTTCGTCCTTGAGTATGATGCCAGGGTAAGTGATTGCATGTGGCAAGCATGAGTCTTTGCACCTAAGTGTCGCTCTTGTGCTTCTCCCATTCTGCTCTGCAAGAGCTTTAAAGGGGCTGACTTCCACATCTTAAGAATGGGGAGAAGGAAGGGAGGGTTCCTGCAGAGTCTAGTTGTTCTGCTGCGAGTAATGATTAATTTTTTTTTTTCTTTTTTTTCCTGCATCAATCCAAGTAAAGGGCTTGGCTAAGAAGCAGATTCCTTTCCCAATAGAGCAGTCTCCTATGTGCATAAAAGGCAGACTACCTTTCTTCAGCCAAGAACTGTAACATAACACACTAAGAGCCTGTGGACAAGATAAAATTCATGTTATATAACCTGCTAGATAACTTACACTAACTGCAAAAAGAAATACTGTGTGTCATCCTACCTGTCCCACGCAGGAAAGGGAGGGGGTGGCGGGTGGAGGGAAGCAGTGGGGAAAAATGGAACTGTAGAAGGGTGCCTTGCCTTTGTGTTGGTCCCTCCTCCTCTTCCTTTCTCCATCCCAGGTCTCTAACCAAATGGTGGAATGAATATGGCTTGCATCGGCCAAATCATTCCAAAGAGGCTGTGCTGTAACTACAAAGTAATAGCCAGAGCTGTGTGTCTGCGTAAGCAACTTTGTCTTGAGTGACTGGCTGTGCTAGCATTTGTGGTTTCCTTGCATCACAGATTTGGCTTAATGGGAAAATTTTAACCTGCACTTTTTGCTTAAAACAGAGGCAAAACCAAGGCCTATTTTTGCCTGATTACCAGCACACTCCTCTCCTGGGTGAATTGTGGCAGTCACTGTACTCGTGGAAGATGAAGCCAGGAGTACCTGTTTATTTCTGCCTCTGTGTCATCATCCACTGCACCAAGGTGTACTGGAGAACACTTTCGTTGAACTGCTCATTCTGTTTTCATTGTAGGAAAATGGGCCTTACTATTCTTCTTATCCTCCATCCCCTGACTTGTGATCTGCAGTCCTGCGATGCTGCTGGTTTCCCATGGATCCAATGACCTGATGCCTGCCAAAACCTGTGCATTTGCCCATGTACAGAATTCAGAGAGAGGGTTTTCCTCCCCCAGCTCTGGTATTTTTTTACTGATGAGATATTTTCAAGCACTCAAGCAATCAGAACTTTATGCCACTGTGAACTGTACAAGTATTTCAAATATATTTATCCAATGGAAAAGTTGATTTAAAGATCACTAGGTGCATTTTACTTTGGTTTGGTTTTTTGGGTTTGTTTTTTTGTTTGGTTGGTTTTTTTGAAGCTGTTACATTTATTTCTGAACAGACTTTCTCTTTTCTGGGAAATCCATCAAAAGCACTTGATCATGTTTTTAACTATTACCATTTTCCAGCTCCATTTGTAATACCTGTTTCTGACAGATCTGTACAAGTATTGTGCAGTACCAGCCTGACACATTGCTCATCATATGGTCTCTGTGTTTCACATCTGATTACTTTCCCTTTCTGTTAGTGCTGATTACTTTGGTCTTGACCCAGCAAAACTATCTGGAATTGGGAATGCCATGTCTGCAGGCTGAACAAAGCACTACAGCCAAGCCAAGATTACTGCAAGACTTAGTACCATAAATGCTAGGTGAGCCAGGAGCCTTGATAAAGTCCCTGTCAGTTTTCATTGGATGATGTGACATGTCAGGATGCCACTACCCTCCCAGTAAGAATAAAATTGAAAAGCATTTGCGGTTTCTTTTCTCTAACTATAGTTGTTTATGTTCTCCTTTGACATGGCCAGATGTGTTTGTATGATAAGTGAATGCCATCTGCCTGAAGTATGTATGGAGGGGAGGGGGAAATGATGACTCCAACCCTAACCTCTGGTGGCAGAGATTGGTTCTTAGAGATATTGGTGTCCCTTTTATTTCCTGTTACACTGATGCTTACTGATTTTTGACAGACATGATACATGTAAGACAGCTCAGCCACAGAGTACTTACAGAACTGGAGGTGAAAAGTTTTTCAGCCTGCCAATGGAAAGCTAAAAGAGAAGGGAGAAGGCTCCCTTCTAAAACATAATCAGAACAATGGAATCCCTGGTAGGAAGAATTGTCACAACAGTACTGAACATGAAAATGATGGTACCACTTTCATGTTTTCATTCTAGCTGCTTTCCTGCCCTGACTTATGTCTGCTACTCTCTCTTTCTCAAACTTCTTCAGTTTTGCTTGTTCTGCCACTTTTGCAATAATTACCTTTTTTAAGCATAAGCAAAAGTCATCGTGAGATATCTTAGAAGGTTATTACTCATGCCCATTGAGTTGATTGGAAAGAGATATCTCTCTCCTGTTTAAAGATGCTGTAAATTGTTGGGGTAAACAGGAAAAAAATCCTCATTTGGTCATCTAATTGCATGTCACAATTTGTGTTTGCAGTCTGAGAGTTTGGGCTTTGTAAGTTAGGAGTGCAGTGAAAGATGGCCCATACTGAGGTTCCTTTCTTTCCTACCTTGGTCTCCTGGCTTAATGTTGGGTTTATCCTCTGCATGTTGGTGTGTCAGTTACAGATTAAGATAATAGCTTAGCTGGCGTTCAATAGTCATGCATATACAACATATAAAAAGCAAGTGGGTTTGCTTTTTAAGTGTCCCCCAGGGTCCTTATGTGATTCCATTATCAGATCCAAAGTGCTGCTAAAAGGTGGAAACTGTGGCACAATGGAAAACCACCTTGGTGCTAATACTTGGGAGTGTTGCACCTTATGGTCAGTTCACATGTGATTCTTTCAGCATTTTTCTTGTGGTTTTTGAGAAGGAAATAGCCACAGTCTATACAGAGCAGCTACCACGTGTCCCTACCTCCTCTTTTCACCTAGCTGTTTACAGCTGCCCTTGTCTGGTGACTTTTATAGCCAGCAATGAATTTTCCATGCTTCTCTAACGATTTGTATAGCTTTCCACCCCCACTAACCATCTGCTGTTTTTCACACCCATGGCATTTTCAGTGGGGCTGTTGCAGAACAGCCAGTGTCCAATTAATAGGCAGATTAAAGGTGATTCAGAGCATATTGTGAAAACCGAACTCTCAGCTTCATAGTTTTTAGATGGTTTCTGTCCCTTTAGCTCACAGATGGCTCAGAGTCATAAAACCTAAACAGTTTTTCTTAGGACTCAGTCTGCACGTTTTTCAAACCCTAGTCCAGTCATTTTAAGAAATGACTTGGCTCAGTGAAGTGCAAATGTGCCTCCAGAGCATTTGAAAAGCAAAAAGGAGATCTTGGCACTGTGCATCTTATTGTGTATATTTTTCCCTTGAAAGACTTTGCTTTAAATTTTTTTTTTTTTTTTTTTTTTTACCCAAGTCTTGCAGATCTCAGTGGCAAGACGGACCTGCGTTGTGCTGCAAAGATCCTGCATTTTCCAGTGAGTCTGGAGTTGTGGCGATTTACCAATTTATTTTTTTTAATTGAGACTTTTAAATATAACATGCCAGTGAAAAATACCAAATCATTGAAGTGCTCAGGTTATTAATTGCTATTAAAGTATTTAATTCTAATACACAAAAAAAATGCATTAAACTAGCTGAACTGCATTTGGTTTGGCTGAGATAAACGCTGGCATGCCCTAGTTAAGGGTGGCTACAATGCTTTTCTCTTGAAGAGGCTAGGCAGGCAGTCTGTGTATGTCATAACTCCGTGTGCGTTTTAACAACCCTACCCAGTGCAGTCACTGCAGAATTAAAAGTTCTGATGAAGGTTTTATTGCCTTGCTTAAAGCTATTTCACACCATCCGCAGGCTCAAAAAGGGGAGTTTCTGCAGAGAAGTCCATTAGTGTAATTATGAGTGTTGTTATTACCACTGTAATGCCCTGTGTGATGTTGACAGTAGAGTGACATCGTTGTCAGTAAAACTCAGATGTGGTGCTTAGGCACTCATTAGCCACACTTCTTCTGAAAACATCCTATATTTCCTTGCTGACACTGCGATTAGATGTCTTAAGAGCCCGAGTCTGTCAAGCTGATGTCTGACCATGGACAGGCAACTCAAAGTATCTTGGCTTACCTGTTGTCATTTGGCCAAGCCAGAGTTTGAAGCAATTGCCAAGTCAGCGAAAGGTAAAGTACCTGGTGGCTGCTTCTCCTGTTGTGTTTTGTACTTGTTTCTTAACTGGATGTGACAACAGGACTAGGAAGTGGCAAAACGTTGTGGGCAAAGTCAGAATGTCAGCTTTCTACAGGCCTTTGAGCTGGTGTGGATTTGCCATGTACAGTCGAAGGTGAGCTGCTCTTTTCCTGTGCTCTCCTGCTTACAAGATCCTAGAATGAAAACAGAGCTGCTGAGTTTCTCTGGCATCTTCTCTTCCCAGCAGTAGCCTAAAACCCTGATTTTTCCTATTGCATATGCCTCTGTTGCCTCAGCTTTGTGCTGAATGAGGCCTTCTCCCTGGTCTTTCCCTGAGCACTTTTGTAGCTGTAGTGCTGCAGATGATTAGCATCCCCCTGCTGAGACCAGACATTCCATGTGAAATTAATTTAGATGGTTCTGCTATTCAACAAGCTCATATCAGCCCTTCTCCTTTGTCAAACTGAAAAACAAGAGCAAAAGGCATTATCCCCTTTCCTTGGCCTCTCTGGGGATGAGTCTCCTGTTACATCTGTGACCAAGCAAGCAAATGAATAGTCCCAATCTGAAACTTTTTTGCACCTCTAAGTCTGTTACAGAAATTCCTGAATATGTTGATTCTAGCTAAATAGGAACTGATTCCACTGACTTCTGTTAGCAAGTGCAGTCTTGGGAGAGTCAGGGAGGTGTTTCAGCTGTGTTTGGGGAAGAGGGTAAGAAGTCTACCTGGGACAACTCAATTTGTGATCCTCCAGTGCCAAGGAGGACTAACAGCAATACCTAGCCTGTACTCCTAAGGCAACTGGCCCACTGGATTTTCTTCAGTCTCCCATGGGAAAGGAATCGGTCCTGACTTAGAGGGATAAACGACTGAGTACATAGACCAGTAACATGCAGTCTGCACTAGGCAAAGATGAGGATGTGGATGAGCTAAAGCAGCCCTGATCCATACAGGAGCAGTGAGAGGCAAGCAAACCTGCTGGAAGGTGCTGTTTCCTTCCAAAGTTGAATGAGAGAAAGATGTTTTACGCCTCAGCATTGGGATACAGAGCCCTCTTAGCTCGTACGCTTAAAACTAAAGCAAAGTGTGTGGTGTGGTGGGGAGGGTGTTCCTCCTCTGGTCCCTGAGTCGATGGAGCTCTCTCCTCCAGGAGAAGGGGGGGGAAAGTGCTGTGTAAAGATTAAGGACTGCAGAGATTGAAATGCTACAGCCCCAGGCCCTCTGCAGCATGGCCTCTGCCTCCTTTGAATACCAGGTGGATTTCTGACAAGCAGTCAACTACTTGACTCTACAATCCCTCTGAAATATTTTAAATGGCAAAACCATTCACAACATGTATAACTGAAAAAATGCCAAGATTCCTAATGCAATTTAGACATAGCTATGGGGGAGGTGGCTTTGCTTGGAAGGACATTATGTACAAAAATGAGGGGAAGGGGATTGTATCAGATGATCCACAGCAGCCTGTCTGCCAGCACAGCATCTGTTTTTAATTGGCTAATCAGATCCTGTTTGAAGCTTTTCTCAGCTGTGCTTCCCTTGAAAACCAGATTCCTCTTCCAGATGAGGCAGGACTGCTTGCGATTACAGTGCGGTTAGCACAAGAGCAGCAAAACTCAATGTATCGTGTGCTCAACACTTTCACCAAAAGATTATGAGAAGAAGCCCTTACTCCAGTGAAAATGTAGGCAGCAGAGCCTCTTCTCGTTCATTCCTCCTGTCTACTGGAGGAGTTTATTCTCCCTTTTTTGGGGGTAGGGAGGAAGGTTGTTAAATGCCCACCCCTGTGCTGTGGAAGGAGGACCGCCTGAGACATCGAGCAACAGTTCAGTGTCCTCTGATACTGATGCTTTTGAGTGGAACTGGCTTTTAGGAGTGAGATCTGGCTTTGTAGCCAGGGAGTCAGTAATGGCATGAGTAGCCGACCCAGATTCTGAGGAGATGGTCTGGAGAGACTGTACCTGGACTAGAGACCCAAGCCAAGGTACACACCAAATGTCCATCGTGTCTGTGTTAGTCAGCATGGTCCTAATTCATCTCTGCCTGGTACCTGCAGCTGAATTGCTATCTGCATATGTGATTTTTGGATCACCCATTAAGGAAGCTGTGGGAAAATGTGATGGCCCTAATCTCAGTCCTTTGGGAAGGTTCTGTAACTCACTGGGAACTGACATGAACAGCAAACTCAGAAGAAAGGCTTGGCATGATCATTTTGCTCTTGCTGCGTTGTTTTTTGGGGCGGGGTCAGAAAGCAAAAGCCATTTTTAAGTAGTTGATAAGGAGAATGACTGATTTAATTGTTGACCTTTTAATGAAGATCTGGAGTGACGTACTCAGCACCTCTGCTGGGACCAATTGTGTGCCATGTCACAGAGCAGAAGATGTCCTGTGTTGTGCATCTTTTCCCCATAAAAACCTCTGTGCCTGGTACCTTCAGGAAAGGGCTTCCTGGGCATGACTGGGGAACGCTTTGGGTGGGAGGGTCTTCATGCTTACCATGAACCTGAGCTGCTACCCAAGCTGCAGTTCTTACCTGGCATGTGGATACATCATCTCCTGCGTGGTCGGTAGAACGGGGCTGTAATCTGGCTTTCTGCTTGAAGAAAAAGGTGAAGGTAAGTTTCAAATGTGGCTACAGTGCTAAGTAGAGTTACTTTATCAACAGGACCATTCACAGTTTGTAAGACCATTTTGGTTTCTAGCATGACGCTCTAACATTACACCTACCATAAAGCAACACTGCACGAAACCAGACAGATGTATCGGTATGCAAGTGTCCTGCATACCATCCCACAGAACATGCCTAGTGTTGTCCATGGGTTTACCATGCTTATTTCCTAGAAAGAGCTGGTTGCAAACCCTCTTTCTCGTTCTCGCCAGAATGTTTGCGCAATAAGGAGCTCGTAACTCGCATGGTTTAAAAAGTTAATAACAGCAGCTGGCTGCTGTAACAACTTGGACACACTTAGGCATTGCTAATAGTTTGGCAGGAAAAGCCATGTTTGCATCATCTGAACAGGTTTGCTTATTCAGAAGTAAGATGTTACCCTGTCTGCCCAGAAAGGGCATTTCAAAGGTGGCTTTGCATATTGAAGAATAATGCTACAAGAACAGAGAAGGTGCAACATGGCCCCTTGACTGAATTGGTAGTGGTGGTAAAGGAAACACCTGGCTGGCGTTCGTTACCTCTGCTGGTTCTCTGGCTCACCAATCCATTGGCATCCTCTTCATTGGATCTTGCTGCATTGGGTTTCTACCAGAGCAGTGAGTCACTGTGTGCCTGCTGGATCAAATGCTAGGGAAATGGCAAAAGCGTGCAAGAAAAAGTGCAGTTTGGGGTAGGTGGATCCATAGCAAATGAACGTACTCAGTAGCAGCCAGCAGCAGTCACAGGCTAAGTGTAAGCAAACTCTGTCCTCAGAGTCACATACATCCTATGCGGATTTGGGAGTTCCTAAAAGTCTTTGGGCCACCTCCTCAGTAAGCTGCAAGGACCCAGAGATAAGCCAGTAGGAGGAGATCCCAAAAGAGTCACTGATCCAGCCTGGCGAGCTCTCACCCAAGCACAGAAGAGTGGAGAAAGAAACCTCAGACCCTGAGGTCACTTGAATCGGCCGCCATCAGTAAGTATAGCCTAATCAGACCAGCCCATCAAATCTTTTTGAGTCTGCAAGAGGGGGGGAAACTGACAGAAAACTGCTGGGCATAGCTGAAAGTCTCCCTGAAAATGGTCTGCATTGCAGGCCAGGGGCAATCCCCCTTTTCTGGTCCCAGCGGACTTCAGAGGGCTCTTCCAAAGGTGGCCGGACAGTACGACAGTTCAGCAACATGAGGTTCTCTGATCTGTTATGAAAATGTATCCAGAAGCTCATACACACAGTCAGTATGAAATGTGAACTTGGTAAGATGTTACTGAGCAGAAACCAGCTGCTGGTCAACAGCATGGTCAGAATGATAACATTAAACAAGAACTTCTGTAGAAGTCCAGAGCTGTAAGAAAGACACTAAGCAGAAGAGCTGCTCTGAGACCAGAGAAGAGCATTTAAAAAATGCAAACATGTTTTACAGTAACGGTAGGATAACTTCTTTAGGCAGATCCCAATGAAATAGTTACATTAAAGGGAAATGCTCCACATCCTGTCTCGGTAGCTTTGCACTTGAGCATCTCTTTGAACTTAAGTCCGTTACAGTAGTATACCAAAGCGTTTTCGAGGGACTTATCCAGGAATTCAAAAAATAAATAAAATTTTAAACCCTAACAGCTGATGACCCCAAAGCACAATAGTTAAAAATGTTCTGCAGCCTGGCTGGTGCAGTAGGAGCCATCAGTGGGACTTGCTGATGTGCCAGCTGGGGACAGCAGAGCCTAGGGGCGTAGGACGGGTATGGAGTACAGGTACTGAGACCCGGAGAAGATGGCAGAGTTTGTGCAGGTGGTGTGGCTGTGAGCAAGATGCCCTTTCGGATGTTTTCAGAGCCACTGATGCAGTTAGGCAAATTCTCCTCTGCTGCATCACATTTAAATATTTCACTCTGCACTGCGATCGTCGTGATCACTAGTGAGCAAAACTAGTTAAATAGTCATCACAGAAGCAACAGTGCAAAAATATTTCACAATTAGCAATGAGCCTTCAAAGCAAGTCATTAAAACCAGACTTTGGGGCTGCCCCCCTGCAAAACCCATTGCTCTCTCCTGCCCCATCCTCTGGTGGCTCATTTCCAAGGGGTTCAAAGTGCAACCACCTGGGTTGGAAAGGCATGTCAGCGTTTGCTGTTGGATTCAAGTTATTTTATTGATTCAGCAGCAAGCAGCAGAACTAGAAACAGTCCTTACACCTGTGGAAAATACATTGCAGTCAGCAGGAAGGTTTTCTGAGGGAGGACTACTTCATTAGCCTGGTCTTGCACGCACCCGCTGCCCGAAGCAATGCTGATCAGCTGGCCCGAGGAAATACACTGCAACCCTGGAGCAACCAGCAAGGACGACAGGAGCAGCAAGTAGTTCTGGTGGCATCCCATCCCACAGCACGGCTCGGAGCAGTTTTAAACCATCATCATTAAATTAAGCCTGTTGACTCCAGACACTTCTTGATGTTTAGAGGTTTTGGGGTTTTGGCTTGGGGTTTTTTGGGTGGGGAGAAACAAAGCTGTTTAGGACCCCCTCCAGACTTTTCAGTCATTCTTTGATCTGTCACGGGGTCTGTGAATGGAGCGCATGCCCGCACCTAGGCACTGCAGGAGGGATGGGGGCCATGCCCGTGGCAGCAGGGCACAGCTGGGACCTCGTGCTGCTCTGAGCCCACCACCTCCGGCTGCCAGCACCCCGTGCAGTCTAAACAGCGCGGGGTTTGCTGTGTCTGGCAAATCCCAAGAGAGGAGCAGCTGTAGCAGCTCCAGGACAGCAGTAGAGGAACGTGCACATGAATCCAGAGAGAAATGCTCTTTTCTCTTGGCGCTCTAGCAAGCCCTAATGAGAAGCAGCCCACCCGAGCTTTTGAAGAATGAACTCACCAGGAGATTCCTCTGCTCTGATCAGCCTCCAACCCTCTCATCCGCTTAGGAAAAATAATAAACTGGGACATACGGGTTATTTTCATACGCACAGTTGAGTAACCTCACACAGGGAAGACTGGCGGAGAGGATGGGGGTGATGTTGGGGCTGCCTCCCCCCAGGACCAGGTGACATAACAGGGAGCCCACAGAAAGTCTCTCGGTCCCTTTGGGAAGACGGGGGGGGGGAGCAGGGACAGGGGGATGGGGTGCTCTGTTTCCTAGGGCCCAAACAGGCTGTATTTTGTATTTTTTATTTTTTTTAACCTGAGCTCAGTCCTGGCTCATGAGGACTGCCATGTTCTGATGTGCCATTGTGTCCCAGGACAGACCCCTGCCTGCCCCCAGCATGGGCTGGCACAGCACCAGCAGCGCTGCTTGGCACAGCCAGCCCTGTCCTGGGCAGCTTCTTGGGACTGCCCAGATGACCAAAGAATAAACTTTGGTTTGTCTGATGGCCCAAACTGGGATACTCATGAGACTTCTCTTCTTTTTTTTTTCTTAAATTTTAAATATTTCACTTTTTCAAACCTTATTATTTTCCTTTAGCATTTGTTTTCCTGCTGGCAGACACCTTTTTGAAAAGTCACATCCAGTCAACTTCCTCCCATCCTATTCTTGCCACTTTCCAAGCCAAGTAAGGTAGATTTGACTTTCTGTTCTGAAAAAAAAAAAAAAAAAAAAAAAAAAAGAAAAAAAAGATTAAAAAAAGAAGGAAAAAGAAAGTTGTCACAGAACCATTTGTTTACCCAAGGACACAGATGCCAGGAGCAGCAGCACAGTGAATGGGGAACCGTGTCTTAAGTCTGCACTGATCATGAATTTGGTCCCTCATCCCTGGCACTAAGCTGGCTGGGCTTGGGGAAGCCGTGGTAGCCAGCGGGATGGGCTTTGGCGCGGCCAGGCCTCGGGGCTGAGGCAGAGGGAAGCCGAGCAGCTGCTGCCAAAGCGATGCTTTTGGCGGGGGCAGCACTGATTAGGGGTGACCCTGAGCCCAGCCATGCCTGCTTGCCGGCGTCGAGGGTGGTGGGAATGGACCCGGCAGCGGCCAGGCTTTTTGCAGATTTCTGCTCAAGCTGTTCAGCCCATGGCATGCAAATGCAATTACCTCTTTTTTTTCCAAGACCAAGAGCAGTGATGTAGCTATCCCCCTTTTTTCCCCAAAGCTTTAGCAGCAAAAGCTCCATTTGTGTTTTGCAAAAGCTCCTCAGCTGGGCAAAGCCAGTGGTCAAACTGGCAGAAGGTTTTTCGAAGCAAGTTCCGATCTTTCCCAAGATACAAGCCATATCAGTTAAGTTGAAATGTCCTCCCCGGGTAGAAGATGATCTCGTGCTGTGCAGTGAGTCAGCCCTTTGCAACGTCACTCCCAGGGGCAAAGACAGGGTGATGACAGTCTCTTACGGTCTCCTAAAGGTCACAGGCAATTTGTGGCTTTGTGCAAGTTTTATTTGTTGTAGGGTTTTTGCTTTCTGGTCTATAAAAACCCCAAGGTAGCCAAGAAGGGGTTTGGGGTTTTTTTAGACATAGATTTGTTATCTAATCCTGAATTGGGTTATCTTTGCATGACCTGCAATATTTCCCTAACATCTCCAGTCTCCTTCCTGTTTCCCACAGGAAGACAGTTAGGTAAGGATAAACAGAGATGGAAACTTTCTCCATTGCTAGCTGAAGCAGCGACTGCTCTTGGAATTTTCACATAAAACGCTTCTTCCAACCACTTGCCAGACATCTGGAGACAAACGGCTGCTAAAAGGAACCAACATAAAACATGTATGTTTTGAATTGTTTGATTGACTAAAATATTTTTGGAGCCTCTTGGTTGCTCTTGTTTTTCCCCCTTGCTTGGGTTGTGTCAAATCCATCTTCTACACCACCGGTACCAGGCAAAGTCTTCCAGGAAAAAGAGAGTGACCTATCAAGACCTAATTTCCTAAATTAAAAAAAAAAAAAACCCAAACAAAAGAACCAAGAAGAAACTCAAGTCTGCCAATGTTGCAGGTATTTGTGTCTGCTTCTAAAGAAACAAACAACCAAAACCATCCCCCAAACAAAGCAACTGTCCTCCCTCCTCCCCTTCGCAAGACAGGCTAAAAAGCCAAATCTCCTTTCTGTTTTAATCCTGCTTTTCAAAGAAAAAGGAAGTTTTCAAGTTGGAGACAGAATGAAATGGGCTAATTTATGCCAGCAATTTGTGTTGAGACTTCCAAAACGCTTTAGCCCACCGGAGAAGGGCAGACTCATAGGGCTTATACCCCTACCTGGCAAATCACCAGGGGCAATAGATAAAGGAGAAGCAAAGACACATTTAGAAACATCATAAACCCACTGACTGTAGCCAGGGGATGCCTGCTGCAGAGCAAATGCCATCCTCTCACAAACCCAATGGGATGTTCAGCTGAGCCAGCCAAAAAGTGGCTAAAAGGGAATGAAGTGACATTTATTTGGACTTTCAAAGATTTTTAATACGGTCTTTTGTGAGGTAATCTGCAGACACAGTGTATGGATATAGGCTCGTGGTTTTTATTTTCTTTCTAGCCATTCTGCCTTGCGGTTTTTAACCTAAAGGTTATTAAAAGAGATATTAAAACCTTCCTTATTAGTACAAGGCCATATGGACTTGACTTGTTGGTTCCTGACCCATATATTTAAGGAAGAGCAAGCCCAGTGAGTCCTGTCTCCTGCGGTACAAGGGGAGAAGCGCTGCCACGGCTCAAGACCAGGCAAAGGGGTACAAACACGGACGGGAATATTTGACCAGGCTTCCAGGGCAGTGATTAAGGTTAGTGAGCCTAAAGATGGGTTTGATTCAGGTTTAGGCTGGTAATGAACTGTCTCAAGCATGGCTGGAGGGACACCCACAGACCTTTCGTGAAAGCACCGCATGCAGTTTCTCTTTGACACCCCAGCATCTCCCATGCTGCCGCAACTGTACCAACCTCTTCCAGCCCGGGGCCAGCGGCATCTGCCCCAGCAAAACCCGCCTGGCAGGCTCTGCCGCAGGAGCAATGCTGGTGGCAACCACAGCCTGGGATGCCAGCACTCAGGAGAAGGGTTGGTGCAGTTGCTGCCTCCTTGGGGACGCAGCTTCTGCAGCATTCCAAAACACAACATGACTCTTCAGCTACAGCCCAAGCTCAGGGTTTGTTTTGCCTCCCCTTTCTGGGATAAAAGTCCAAGTCATGCAAGCCCGGGGGCACATGTTGGGGCAGCAAGCATTGCCAGCGGCCGGACACTAAGGGCCTCTCCAAAAAGGCTGTGGCTGGGGAAAGGGTCCCATCCTGGCAGGGAGCCTTGCCTCACTGCCTCCTCAAGGTCTTTTCAGGATCTTTTCCTCCAGGACAAAACATCAGCCATCTTGTGCACAGCTGATGTTTAGTCTGACCTCCCTGCCTCGTCTCCAGCATGCTGCTGCCTCGCAGGGATCGCTGGCTCTCAGGTATTTCGCATTGTGGAGCTCGCAGGCAGCGACTGAGCTGCAGAGTTACGGCATGCCCTTAGCACTAGCACTGGCTCCCCTGCAAGGCCGAGAGGCAGCTCTCAAGGTCCCATGTGCTGGCCTGGATGCAAATACCAGAGGACTGGCACCCGGCATGGGGCAGAGGAGCCAAGAGGCTCAGCCAGCAGCGTGAACTCTATCAGATGCACCATGGCTGCCATCCACAGCCGCCAAACTCTCTGAAAAATTCTGACTTCTCTTCAAAAAGTCCCTTCCTATTGCAAAACAGAGGGGTTGGCCAAGTGAGCACGTTACTCGCCCCATCCGCTGCATCGTATTGCTCAGACATGGGGGCACAAACCCTCCTGGCATCACAGAGGCCTTTCTGTAGGACCACGCGTTGGGCTGTTCTGCACCCCCAAAGGAGCAAGTGCCTCTGGGGGCCACATGCACCAAATTTTCAGATAGGTTACTAGAATGGACTATGAACAGCTCAGAAACTTCCTAAGCTGGTAACTAGGTCTCCCCACACCTACACATCGCTCCTCCAGGGTGGACGGGAACATCCCCACCCAGGCACCCACCAGCCCCAGGCTCCCCAGGGTGGGATGGGGATAAGCACAAGCAGAGCAGGGTGTGAGTGGCACTGGGCACATGGAGGACTGGATTCAGGTTTGGGAAACAGCACAGCCAGGCCACTAAAGAGCCGTGCATGAACCAGGTGCTGCATGAGCTACAGACCCCATTGCAGGACACCGCTCTGGCAGCAGGCGCCCAGCTGGCACTGGGACGGTGGCTCAGTCCATCACCAGGCTGAAACAGGGATACAGCAGCACATACAGGATTTTGCTGGTGTGTAGCATTTCACTTGCAAGTCAACCACCAGCTCCCCAGAGAGCTGGGGAGTTTGAATGCACCGTATGAAACCTCTACTTAGAGGCCCTCACTCAACTCAGCCAGCCACCCGGGTGCAGGTCTCCTCTACCTGCCTACGTCAAACCCCGTGGCTGTGGGTGACCACACTGACGGCGACTGATGGAGACGGAGCAGAGCCCCGCTGCGATGGGCTCCGTGCTGGCCACAGCCCCCATCTACCTGCCGGTGCCCAGGTCAGAGCACAAAACCAGGGGCAGGAGTGGTTTTGTGGGCCGTAGGAGCACAGGAAAGCAGTGGGACAAATTCCTGATCTCAGGGGCACAGAGGCGGCTCCGCTTCCCACACCGTCTGCAGGCACGAGGGGAGAAAGGATGGGGATCAAAGCATCTTGCAGAAAAGGGTCCCCCTCACTCACGTACCCCAGGAAACACCTGGTTCAGGGAGCCTGAGCCACCGTGCGTGCGCAGGAAGAGGTGGCTGGTTTCTCTCTCCTTTACTCCCTCCCCTGTTCAGTACATTAATGGGCACCTGGGTACGCTACGAAAGCTTTCGCACAGGCTGCACCTGGCCCTCCGGCTTTGTCCCATTTTAGCTGCCCTGTCATCTCACAGAGCTGCTGTTTTGAGTCAGAAAAGAGCACCGAGAGCGGCTATTTCCAGCCATAAGCCCTGCTGTACCACCGCCTGGGGTCTAAAGCAGCCAGCCCGGCTGACAAAACAGGTCAGGAGAGGGATATGCTTCACAGGACACTGACAGCTCCCAAGTAACCAGGATGCCCCTGTTTCTGAACATTTTCCCTTTTGGCTCTGGCTCCCCAGGAAACCTGGCTTCTCCTCCAAGGTGATGGCATGGCCTCAATGGCCATGGTACCTGCCAGCCGGTGCCGCTGTGGCACCAATGGGAAAGCCAAGCATGTGCGATGCCTCCAAGAGAGAGGATCTTCTTCTGAGGCTGCCGATGTTCTGGTGGTCCTTACTGGAGCACGAACCAGCTCTTGCCTAGATCCAGCCCTAGATCTCTAAGTCTGGCCCTAGGTTCAGAGGCTCCCCTTTCCATTTTCTCAGGCCAAGTCCAACACACAGCTCCCTCTTCCCAAGCCGTGCCCAAGCCTACAAAGAGCTACAGGTGGCTTTCCTCATGCAAGCTGCCTGGGATGGACAGGGAGCACCAGCTCATCTTTTACAGCAGCTCCCTGCAGGCTCAGAGGGGCAGCAATTTATCAGTTGCAACCACATGCATAACCCCATGTTATCTCAGCAAGCCAAGCCACGCCAGGGAGAGGATACATTTCTTCGCTTCCCATTGCCATAGTGTGAGTCTTCTCCCCAGAGAGAGCCGAAGTAGCGCACATCTCATCATGAGGCTGAGGAAGAGGCTGCTGGGCTGCTGCAACCCTCCCCGTAACATCCTCCAGGGGCTTAGAGAGACCAGAGCCGCCTTGGCCCATGTCATGTTTCACCAAGCCAGTCCTTCCACCATCTGAAAGCTGTGGCGAGACCTGTCAGAGAGGCCAAACTGGGCTGAATCCAGCCAGTAGCTGTGTTGCAAGCAACATTACTCATCCCCTCACTGAAGAAGCAATGGGCTGGATGAAACTCAAATGTCAGTATTTATAAGACCTCCAGCTGCCTAACTTCTTGTTCTGGAGGTGAGAGGGAACCTCCAGGCTCCAGAGCTTTATTTCAATCCACCAAACCTTTCTCAGGCACTGCAATCTCCTGTGATACGGGGAGCCAGCTCCCCCGCTGGAGTCCCAGCTCTGCCAGTTCCTTCTGCAGAGCAGGAGGAGGGGTTGTGCAGAAGAGGGGCACAGCCCCTTAACTCTTGGTCCACAAACCAGCCACGAGGCTGCTCTAAATTGCTGGCTGGGATCACGCTCGGCTGTTTTGGTAGCAGTACTGGAGCTAGCAATGGAGATGGAGAGGAGGTGGGGTGCTGGCTGCAGCGACTCTGCCAAAGGTGAGGGACTGGCATGGCACCAGGACGTGCCACCATGCAGGACATGGTAAGACTCCTGTCCTGCATAGCAACAAGGCTGCCTGTGACAGGCTGTTTTGCTGCCTGTGGTCTAAATCAGGCCCTGTGGCCAGCACCAGCTTCACCGCTGAGAAGCCAAGGTAAGGGGAAGTGAAAGCCACAGGGACTGTGACACCTGCTCTGCCTCCGTTTCGCTTGTCTCTCTCTCAAGAAACCTTGAGTTGCTATATTTGAGCACTGATCATACCCTGGCTCTGTTCTTATCCTTGTTTGTGAAGTTTGACTGAGTTCACACACTCCTGTGTACACAACGTGCCACCCTCCGGCTGCCAGGGAGTGCTCACAGCTGGTCGGGATCCCCCCCCGCAGGGACATGGGCTCCTGGGGAGGATGCAAATGCTTCCCCCCGCCAGCTTTCTGCACCACCAATATGCCAGCGCACATGCAAAACTGGAGAGGAGCTGCTGACAGCCCAGGCTCTGCAGTGGGGTCTCTGCAATTAAAGAGGGAGAGGACAGGGATAAAGTCAGCCCAGCTGCAGAGCAGTCCTGCAAAGGGGTGCGAAGGGAAGGCCAATGTGGGGGAGCAAGCAGAGGCTGTAAGGGTTGCGGTCTGTGGGAGAGGAGGGAGAAGAAAGGAATGTCAATAAGCCCCAGGCCATCCTGGGTGGCTGGGCTCCTGAATTCCCTGCTGTCCCCCATCAGCAGCACCTTCTTGTTCCTGAGGGTGGTACCAATGATTTTTCCACCCTAGCAGACCTGTCAGCCTGGGGAGGGCTGTTGCACAGCGTGACCCCTCTTCTCTTCAATCCCATCCCATGGCAGCTCTTCCTCTCCCTCTATTTGTCTACCATTGAAGGGACCTTTAATTCTCCTAGGAGTCAAAGATCACTCAAACCCACTCAGGCTTTCAAGCCAAGCCCCAAGTCCCCTCACGCTTTTTCTCCCTGGCCAGAGGGGACACACAGGAGGGAGGCAGCTGAGGTGGGTAGCTGAGTCCCCTTTGACTAGTTGCACCAGTACAAGCAGGGAACATACCCCAGACAGAGCTTTTACGAGCAGCCCAAGAGAAATCATCTGTGTATCCAACTCCTTCCTCCCATTGACATTTCCACGGTCAGGTTGATCTAGTCCTGACCTCTCTATCCTTAGTTACACGTTCTCCCTTCTGATATTTTCTATCTTTGACACACTGGTATCACACTCTTCCATACAAAGGTCTACACAAGAATCTATACAGCATGGCCTACCCACTATTTTTCTACCACATGTCAAGGGGATTAGAAGTTACATGTTAAAGTACTGCCCAAACACTGCTGCGAGCTAATACGTGGTCTCTGGTCCCAGAGAGCGAGCGGGCTGAAACAGGGCAGGAAGCTCACACTGTAATGCTGGAAGAGAAGAGGATATCTACTATTCCAAACCAACATCCAGGTAAGCGTTGCCTTTTAAATGTTCTCAGCTGGCTGGAAACAAGTCCCTAGTGCTTTTTGATTAGCATACACTGAGCATGAGGTGGGAAAGCTTTTCTTCTCATATTGGTTCTATTATAGTCCTAGAGCTGAGTTATCTTTTCTGTGCAGCTGCTTGCTAAAGAGGATTTGCCTTGAGACTTTGCTTGTCTGTGCTTTTTGAGGAAGAAGCAGAGAAATCCTTGCAAGTCCATGCTGCAGGAAAGACTGCTTCACAGTAAGTCTAGAGGTGAGCCTGAAGGGACACAAACCAGGAAGGTCCTGAAGAAAGGGACTTTACTGTGTGACTATTTCAATTTTCTTCTCTTTTCGGGTCTCAACCAAAAAAAAATGGGATTAAAATACTTTCTTCTCTCAATGCCGAAAGGCTAATTAACTGATCCTTACAAGACTCTCACAGTGAAAGAATCTACATGAAACGGTATTAACCATTTGTGACTGAGGACCTGGTATACATGTGCCATAGCTGTAAGTAGGTGGATGCGCAGTATTTGTGTAGGTGACAGGTACAAGAAAAGCCCTGAGAAGTTTGGACGTGAGACCTCATCTTCCCTTCATACTTCCGACCACAGGAGAACGTGAGGGTGACCTGCAAGCTCAGGAGAAGTTTTGTTACAAGGCAAAGTCTCCAACTCCAGTCCGTCCATTAGCTGTAGGCTGGTACTTGCCCAGTGAGCAAAGCCCCAGCTTCAATCTTGCTGCCTGATCAGTGCCCTCCGTGAGCTCAAGAAGGAGGCTGTCTTCAGAAAGACTGGTGGGAGGAGGGCTTGGAGAATAAACGCTCCCTATGGAGCCTTCCATTCCCGCCAGGATCGCAAGGAACGCAGGCAGCTCAGCTCGCCCAACTCCCCAGCTTCTCGCTCGCTGGCTAACCATCCCCGCAGCATCTCCGCCTTAGTTTGGTCTGCTGAGATTTCTCCGTCGGGAGAAGCAGCTCTTAAGAGAGTTCATTAACTCGAGGATGTACACAACACCCAAACTTCCCCCTCTCCCCTCCCCAAAAAAACCCACCTTCCAGACCCCGCCCGTCTGACAACGCAAGGCTTTCTCGGGGTGTCCCCCCTCGGCCCCGGCGGGGGCGGCCCGGGCGCTGTCCGCGGTGCTGAGCCCTCTGCCGCCGCTCCCCAGGGCTTCCTTGGGGGTGTTGGGGGTACTGGGGGGGGCAAAAGGGAAGTGTTTGCTTCTTGGATGAAGAGGGAGAAAAAAAACCCCAACTAATCAATCAAGGGAAAAAAAAAAAAAAAAAAAACAACCAAAACAAAACCCAAAAAACCCCCAAACCCCCAACAAACAAACATTGGAATTTAAGGTTGGAAAACGAGTTTGAGGCTTGACTTTCTCCACCCCGTAGCAGCTCAGGGGTATTGGGCATCTTCCAACCCTAAAGGTACAAAATTATTACGACCCAGGCCTCTGTGTACTTCATGACATACTCAATCCATATTCTGAACCAAATGCCCCAGCCATGGAAGAAGAAGGCGCCTTGCTGAACTTTGCAGCAGCCTGAAAAGCAGGCGGGGAAGCCTAGAGGTTAAGGAGTTTCAGAAAACCGCTTCTGTAAGGATACATAGCTAATTGCCCTTACAGCTTTCAACAAGCCAGCCTCTTCACAGACATTCACCATTAAGAGTCCCTCCAGGCCTCTCTCTGACCTGGAATTAACACAATTCATACAATGAGACTCATGGCAGGGGTGGCCCACTTATCGCTGGCCCAGACAGGCAGATGCAGCTGCTGAACAGGGGTGTGATATGTATAAAAGGTGGCAGGCAGTAATAGAAAGTGACTCAGGGATTCACCCAAAGAACACCACAGGCATGCACAAGTAGAATGAGTCACTGGTCTTTCATTGAGGCAATTAATCAGAGGCAAAATCAGAGGGGAATGACTTATCTGAGCCTAAAAATGGGCTTTTAAATGGCTGCCTCTCTTCTCCCTCTTACCTGTAGAGCCCATGTTTCTGCAAAATGAGAAAATGAAAACCAAAGTTTTCCTTCTTAGCAATATTTATTTAGGGTGAGATGAACTAGGTTTGGAGATAGCAGGAACTGTTTCAGAAACTTCAGGGTATAAAGTTCATTGGCTAAGTTGGGCGGGAGTTAAATCACAGGACACTGTGGGAGAACTCCTACAGCCAAGCGAAGCTGCGGAAGGGTTCTCAGAGCTGACACCAGGCTTCCTGTTGTCAGCCACATGGTGTGTGTGATCTCAAATTTGGGTGGGTTTACTGGACTGTTCCTGAGTGCTAACGGGGGCTGGATGGGGGCTTATGAGGTTGCTAGCTAAGTCTAGAGAAGGCCAGTTGTAGTTACTGAACCCCTTATGCTGGTGACACAAGATGAAGCGGCATGTCATGTATCATCTCTCCTTAACTCAGTTCCAGATCCTCTCATGGGTGACTGAAGCAAGTGTGGAGTGCTCTGCTGCGCTGCAGTTGCAGAAACATGCTGCACCGAATGAACCTGATACCTTGCTAATGGGCTCAAGAGTAGTTTGTCATCTCAGCAGAACACCCTCCCTTCCAAACATTCATCAGAAAAAATTATTCCATCTTTCTGAATCTTTACTAACAGACTTACTTCCAAAAAAACCAAAAGGGTGTATGCCTCAGCACAGTAATTTTTTTTCCAAAAAATGAAACACCTTCCCATTATCTTTAAGGAAAACGAACCTAGTTGGTTTTCCACATCCCCCCCCTACAGTTTTTTGTACTTCAGAAGTCTAACTTGCACCAAATGCCACCTATTACCACCTTTTTCCCCATAGCTAATATCCCATGTATCTGCTTCTACTTGCTGCCTTCATTGTAGTTCAGTACCATGGCTTTTAGCTAAAGCTATCGTCTCCCTTGAACATGGAAACAGAGTTTTTTGGCTATCTCATATATTCTTCCTAAAGAATCTTCCCCATTTGAAAATGTATTTTTCCTCCACAAAGTTTTTTCCTATCTGTCTTACTCAGAATTTCCTCTTGTTGGGATATTAGGCTTTTAGAGACACACCACAACATATCAAACCTCTAGCAGGAACACCTTGTTTCATGTCCTAAAGGCTATTGCTTGGATAGTCCAAGACCAGCTTTCCAGACCCCTGAACCCCTTCTGGCTGAACCAGTCTCACCTGTATGGTCACCAGCTGCTTCTCAGCACTGACTGGTTTTCTCCTTCTGGCTTCTGAATGTTTTGGAGTCATTTTGGAGTCTTTTTCACTTGGAAACAGCAGAGTCCTTCAAGTCCGTGGGGCTGACAATGACTTCACCCAACTGTGGACCAAAGATAATTGGAGAAAAATGGTTAAGAACATGCGTTAAACGTGCTCGAAAGATGTGAATCGTTCTCTGATAAAGCTGTGGCCTCTGAGTCAGACTTTTCCCCTGAACCCTCTGCTCCTGCCATTGCAGCAGGGCTTCCTGGCACATGCACAGACCTGGAAAAAAAACAAAAGCTGAGACAAGTGGTTCATTCAGCTTTAGGGGAGAGTAGAAAACAGATGGTGCAAAGACTTCTCTTCCCTGCAGGAGACATCTCCACCCTACTCCCCGCAGACCATTGGCTAGAAGGGTTGCTAACCCCGGGCTTGACATGGAGCAGAGAAGGAAACTTGAGCAACCTTCAAGAAACTTGAGCAACCTTCAAGAATGGACCCATGTCATCATCATAAAAACAGAGTCACAAGAAAGGAAAAAATGCCTGCAGTGGGCTTGGAAGAAAATTCTTGGTATTTTTGTCTGATTTCTGGCCATTTGGGATAAGACTCTGGACCCTTTATAGTTGTGTGTGGTGTAGATACCCAAGCCAGTTGCTCCAAGATTTCTTCATAAGTCACTGGAGAGACATGGACATTTTTAGAGCCCAGTGATCTCACAGTACAGCACAGCTTGTCAAGAGAGAGGACAGGGTTGAACAAAGGTTTCCAAA
Organism: Leptodon cayanensis; assembly: GCA_027564655.1. Lineage (NCBI taxonomy): Eukaryota > Metazoa > Chordata > Aves > Accipitriformes > Accipitridae > Leptodon > Leptodon cayanensis. The sequence goes on from JANXJC010000031.1 coordinate 2,262,723, forward strand.
ATATACTCCCAACAAACAGCATGTGCGCAGAAGCCGTCACATTCTCACAGCTTGTCCTGGTATGCCTGACACAACAAACAACAGCTTTTCTCTTCCCCGAACCTCATGCCCCCCATGCCACACTGACCTCAGCACCAGCCCCTTGTAGAGGCAACGCCATAAATATTAACCAGAGCCTGAGTTTGGACCCCAGCTAACCCAAAGCCAAAGCATCAACGAGTGAAAAAGCACCAGACAGGTTTTGCAGCCAGGCACCAGTAACCCCTCGGGCTCAGGACAAAACGCCGTGTGAAATGCTATCAGCAACTTATTTTAGGTGGCTGTACGTCAGGAACCCTTGGCCAAAATAAACCCCTAGGCTTGCTCCAATGCATCTTTTTTTAGAAAAGAATTTATATAAATGGTCTTTCATGAAAGAAAAATACTGTTGTGAGCCTGTGCAACATTTCACCATGATTTTTTAAAGGAAAAAATTATCTTCAGTCTAGAGCATAGGAGGTAAAACATTAGCCTGAATAACACTCATACCTACATTTTGCTGTCCTTATCACCTACTACAAGAATCTCCAGGTGATATCTGTGAGCCAGGCTACAACCGGCACCTACCCGAAGAAAAATTAAAATGGCAACTATATCATAAAAGTAAGATTTTAGCTCTTTAAAGATATTTTCAGTAATAAGTATCCTCTGAACATTAAAACCAGCTCTTTAAATGTTTGTTCACAACATTTATACAATATTCACACCTTATTTTCTTAGTGCTTGAGTTCTCTGCTAACTCTGTACTGTGAGAATGAAGATTTGGTTAAAGTCTAGGTAATCTGCCAGCACTCCAGCATGTCTGGATTCTCAAGAATCCATCGCTACGGAAATAAAAAGGAAATTAAACCACTGGAAAAATAAAAAAAGTATGTTAGGTTGCTATGGAGCCCGATTAAATTTGGAGGTAAGGTTTAACTTGCCGCTTAATTCACATCATTTGGAGGTAAGATTTAACCTGACACTTAATTCGTATCATTATGCAGTGAATATGGCAGGAGATTGAAGGGCCCCATGCTGCGGCTTGGCGTTCAGCAGCACCCCGGGATCCTCGCTGAAACGGCCCTTGCACAGAAATCCTCTCCTCAAGATGCAGAGCGGGCACTGCCGGCCGCCAGCTTCCAGACAGCTCTGGCCACCGGAATCTTAAATGTCTTTCTGCAGGTTTCTATGTCCTCTGATGTAATTTTTAAAAGTAGCGTCACTTCAATGGGTATAAAATTTAGGTCAGACTGTTTCAAACAGTTCCATGAGCCAGCGCTATTACACTGCAGCCTATTTGTGATATATTACAAGGTAATATATATAGCAATGACGAGCTTCCTCTCTCTTAGAAATTAAATATTGTTTGTAATCTATCGAGCATGCCTGAAACAGCCTCAAGAACAGCCATCATAAAGAAACCAGGTTTAAATTGTTTTTTCTGCAGTTTTTCTCTTATTCAAGTACAGACCAGGATAATACGTTATAACAGTACTACTGCTACTTTTCCATGAAGTCTGGGATCTGGAGGTTTTGTCAGCAGTGGACATAAAGTCTCTGAATGAGCTGGTGTTATAATACTGCAAGTCAGTCAAAGGATCCCTGAGGTGAACTGGAGACCCTTTCGCTACTCATCTATTCTTTATTAGCAGTAAGTAAAATCAGTAATCAGACAGTAAGCACCTTCAAAGTAAAAGCTGCTGTTCTGGAATTAAAAGTCATAACTGCACAAGCAGTTTTACAGTTAAAGGCAAGACCACTTCTGTCAAATATCACATTGCTAGTTAATGAATTCTTATTTATGAAAGAAATTTCCTTTTTTTAACTAAATCCATGTTTTCAACTGGTACTTCAATTAAAACAAAAATTCAAGTCCTGGTCAAATGAAACATCCTGACCATAGTTGCAATCATACCCATACAGGAATCTTTTATTTCTAACCAGACAACAAAAATCTGGCTGAGAATCCTGAAGGCCAGAGTTCACACCATAACTGCCGAGGAGAGCCACATGTGTAACACGCAAGAACAGAACAGCACGTTTACCCCCATGCTTTTATATTGCCACTGAGTATTGCAAGTAGTTACAAATTCTATGTGTAGAGCATCCTAAACATGGGCGTTAACACAGCCCCCCTGCAAGTTCTGCTGGCACACTGCTGCAGTTTTAAGTCAGACATGCCTGTGAGAAGACGGTACTTCAAAAATGCGGTTCTCCAGTTCATCTGTGGATTTTTTTTAAACACCCGCATCCTTCTATTTGATTTCTGAAATGTCCCAGTACCATCCACCCCTGCTTCCCTTCCCACTCCATCAATAGGCAGGGCTTCCAAAATATCTACTCCTGGGCCTGCCAGCAAGTCCCTGTGTTACCAAAGTGTGTTGCTTCCCCTCCACAGAGCTCATTTTTTTGGTCCGGGAAATGGCAGTAAATAGGAATCCTCCTTCTATCAGAGAAGTGCTGCAAGGAAGGAGGCTAAGCACCAATATGAAGCATGCACACATGTAGCTGGAATATTATTCCACATTCAAAGTTTCCTCCGCTCCAAAACAGAGGCCTTTTTTTTACGAGCAGCATTTCTCTGGAGTAACTCCATGAATTTGCTGTCAGAGGCTGAGCCCCATCTATACGTGTCGCTCCCACCAATCACACAGGGCTGTGGAAATCTACTCCAGCGCAGCTGGGCTGCAAGACAGCCGTAACGCAGGAGCCATAACCACTGGGGTCTGCCAAGCCACTAGCAAATCCCTCATAGCATCTGACGAACTCCCACCAATGTCGCAGGGAATTTGGGTGGTGGGATTGACAGCAGGGGCTCTTCCCAAAACCAACTTACTTTCCCCTGGTCTTAAGAAAAGCTGCCCAGGAGGAGAAAGTGGAACGGAGCTCATGAGGTCTGGGGAGCTACATCAGTCCTGGCAACTAGTCAGGGCTACACAACATTTGGGGAGCCCCACGTGAGCAGTAGAACACAGGCAGCTGATTATGATGATTAACAGATGTGGTGGAAAGAGCAGAAACATGGAGATCTTCACTTTGGTCATGCTGTGAACTCGTGCCCCAGGGTTACTTGTCACCGCAGTGTTTTAGTCGTGGGGGTGCAGAGGAAAGGACTGAGGAACTGCTGTTAAGCATGGTGACAGAATATAAGCTTTCTCTTCTGTCTCTACACTGTATTTGCAGGGGGGGAAAAATACTCCCAAAATAGCCTGCGTCCAGTATCTTTGTGGACTTTGTGCTGACGCTGGCTTTAAACCACCTGCAGGTTTCAAAATGCCCGCAACAACCCTGTGTACTCTTCAGTATGGAAGAACAGCACAAAACTGTGCGCACTTCTGTCACCTCCAGGCACTATGCAATACTTAAGTCAATAAGGTAGCAAATACTGAAGAAGATGAGTTACTGTGTTCATCAACATTGCGACTATTTGCCCATAGGAGTCAGAAAAAATGTTTTTCTAATACCATCAAATGCAAAATACTACATCTGGAAACCAGAAGCACAGATGTTGTCAATACCAGATGGGAGAGGCTGACTCTAGAAGCAGCAGATGGACTTTGAAATCACCGCGAATAACTGACTCGGCACGAGCACTAGGCATGCCGTAATGCCACGGTAAAAAAAGCAGGCACAGGTTGTGGACACAAATATCAAGAGGTTGAGAAGCAATCTTAGCACTATTTGTTATCTGTGGTATGTAGAGCACCGGGCTAGCAACTGGTGCTGGTTTGTGAGAAGTGGAGGAACCACAAAGTTACAGAAGAAAAGGTTTCCAGCTCCTAAATCCAATATATACAACATAGAGCTTCAAGAGCTCATTTTCCACAGCTCATCCAAGAGCTGAAGGGGTTAGTGGAGAGCACTGGGCAATCTGGGACTTTTCAGCTTTGTTGATAAGGATGCAGCAACCCACAGATTGAAGATGAAGTTCAAAAACCAATGTGGAAATGCAAATCAATTTCTCAGTAATGACCACAATCAAATATTAGAACAGGTTCTCCAAGTACACGATGAATTGCCATTACTGAGCACCTTTAGGGCAAGACTGAATAAATTTCCAAAAGGTACACCAAGATACAGCTTTCAAAGTTATTCAGATAAGCGATAGAGAGGGAGTGGAGAAGGGAATTGTTGCAGGTGGACAGTCGACTCTGAAGTGAGAAGAGCGTCCACAAAGGGAACAGCTTGTGGGAGTAATTCACGCATCCCACATCCAATACGCTCAGAAGACTTGCCTTGCTGCATGGGGACAGTGACTGAATCAGAAGTCTCACACTTCAACCATTCTCTTGCAGGGGAGACAATTTTCCCTTTGCTTGTGGAGCAATCAGTATTCACTGATTTGCTGTTTTCTGAAGCGGATTTGCTACATGAGCAGGTGGAATAAAGTTAACACATGTTGCAGGGGTGTAAGAATACATGAACTGCCTGGTTATGTCATTCACATGCTAAAACACAGACCACAATCAGCTACATAACATCAGAAGGGAAATTTTCCAGCTTTGACAGTGAGACCACCTCTACAGCACCAAATTGTCACTTGCCTACTGGGAATACACAGGGATGGATTATTTCCCCAAAGCAGTTTAGGCCTTGGAGATTTGTTGGGCGTCTCCTGAAGTCTGCAGGCTAGCTACAGGGGTTTATCAGTGACGAGAGGATTATTGCTACAGATTAGATTAGACTGGCCAGCTTCCTCGTGCTCTGTCTTGGCCAGACCTCTCCAAGAGGTTGCACTTCTCGATTCTCCAAACGGTGAGGTGGCATGGAGTGTCCCCCTCTCTACTTATGGGTGATGAAGACTCAGCACAGCATTTTGTGGGATCAGCCAGCCTAGGGAACTAGTTCCTGCTGGTTTACTAAACCACCCAGCCGAGAGTCAACGTGATAACACTAGAGTAGGCAGTATAGCTTTCCTTAACGTACATGTGAACTACCAGTTTAGGATCCAGCTGCTGCTTTGCACACAGTTCTTGGCAAGACTCTCTTTTTCCAGCATGATGACTCAATTCTCTCCTACGAGGAAAATTACTAAGGTTTGGCAGGTTAACTACTCCCTTCGCTGGGCAGTCTTGCCTATAGGATATGGAGCTCATCTTTTTCTCATTGAGACAAAGCAGAACAGATTACAGCACTGCTACTGCAGCAAAACATGACCACTATGTCTAACAAACACCCACACTCAAGTGGCATATTACACACTTTGATATATCTCCCTTTTAAGTCGTTGGATAAAAACAAACCCTATTTTACTGCTGAAAATAGCAACTTCAGGTATGTAGGGTATTAGTGTACTAAATAAGTAATAAGCAATATTCAAAAAAAGGAGGCATGCGAAGTAAATCTTTGTTTCTCGCACAGGAGCACCTATTCTGTCTCTGTGTTGAATACTCTGATTTCAAAAATACTAAATATTCCATATTCCATCATGGAAGAAAGGAGGGAAATAAGTGCATCTGCCAGAACAATGGCAACAATTTAGAGTACTATTTGTCTAATGCCTCTCACTCCCCCATCGCAAGACTGAGCTCATCTTGCACAGCATGGATAAGGCTGGGTTCTAGCAGTACAACAGAACAGGACACTTATAAATGTATTTTCACTAACAACACAACAACAATAGAGCAAGAACATCTTTCTTCTTTAGTTCCTCTCAGTTCTTACCATTATTGAAGTTCCTTATGGAACTGAAAGAGTACATACAGCCCCTTGCGTAAGCATAGCTATTTTGCTGTTTCAGTATCAGACCCTACAAATCTAAGTCTGGTATTCTAGAAACCTAAGGATGTTACCCAAAATAACTCAGAAGCTTTTATGAGGAGATAGATAAACTGAGGAGTCGGGGTAAGGGAGTTTCAGGTGACAAGCAGATGGTTTATATTGCCCAGCCACATTATCAGTTCTCCATTTAAGTTCAGAGGGAAGCAATTACATCTTGAAAAGGGACTACACAAGCTTCATGATCACTTCCATGGGATCACACTGCCTCTGCTAATCTCCACAGAAGTTTCCACTGCAGGTGTTACAAGGTCCTGAAGGCTGGAATACCTCCAGCATTACTTAACTGAGAGTCTAGAGCTTGTCTGGGCTCTGGAGGGGATTAGAAGCAAGCACGCTTTTTACAGTCCATTTATTTTTGATCCTAGAGCAGGAGGAGCAGCAAGTAGACTGCCACATGCCCCTAGCTTTTATTTAGCTTTGGCCTGCTCAACCTCCACTGACCATTGGTATGCAGAAGCATCAGCTTTTAGGACAAGAGTGAAAGCACAAAGACTCTCAACCTGTAAATAACTTGAAAAGCAATTGCTGACTTTGTTTCTCACCTCCTTGGCTCATGAGCGGAGGTGTGCAGGGGCACCTGACTTGGAGTAGCATATAAAATGGAGTGCATCACAGAACAGACTGGCAGGCTCTAGCTCAGACCAGACACTAACAGGCCTAGGACTGTGCCTCAACATTTTTTAAAGTCGAGACCAGATAATGGTAAGAGAGGGCAAAAAACAGTTCTCTAGAAACTCACTATAATGTAAATGAAAGATGAATCATGTCTCACTTAACTGACTAATCTTCAGTAAGTTGAGGCAGATGTGTACATTCATGGGGGGGGGGGGGGGA
>JANXJC010000031.1:2279038-2296777 GCA_027564655.1 Leptodon cayanensis
CCCCACCCCCGCCGTAACACGGAAGGGAAAGCAATGGCCTAAACGTTTCGAGGGAATGACGGAAGACGGGGAAGTGGACTCCCAACGAAAAGCAAACTGGAATACAAGGTGGCTTTCCTTCCTCTCGGTTAGAGCAACTGTCAGCACAGATGCAAAATTTCCAGGCTCTGCTCAAGAGTTTGCTATGGTGCCACATGGGAAACAGCCAAACTAGGAGTTGACACGAAAACTGCAAGGATGCGCTCGCAAGGAGACGGCAAAAAGCGTTGAAACGGCGTGCTACTGAAAACCACAGCTGATGGGCTGTGGGAGGCACTGGAGACATGGAGGAGGATGGAACTCTTAAGACAGGAAGCAATTAATAACTTGGGAGATCAAGAGTAATAAAAATCGGCTGGCGTTTAATAGTACACGGCGCAAGATCATGCGCTGCGGGGATAAAAGTTACCATTTCTGCTGTAAACCCTCAGCATTTCAGCAAAAGAGAGGAAGGACCTGGGCTCTTTGCCTTTTGTAGGATTATCAGGACACAGTAGGGGGGGGGAAGCAAAACTTCTCCTAGGACAGGCCAGTTGACATATTTCTAGTAGAGCTAAAAAAGTATTTACAAAACATTGGGGAAAAAAACCCAACACATCTGTTACACTGTTTGTTCATACACAGTCAAGAAAGATGAATTAACACCTGCACACAAGCGGAGAAGAGCTGACCTTGTAAGAGGAAACTGAAAAGCTCCTCTTTGCAGAGCAAACACAAACAGACTTGCCTTCTTTCACCAACAAAGCCAAAGCTGAGCAGGAATATGGGTGGGTTAGCTTATTTATTTATTTATTTTTCTCCAACAGCGCACCATTGGGATAAATAACAGGGAACAAAAAGAGCTATTTAAATTAAAGGATAACATTGAGACAAGAATCAGATTCAAGGCAAGTTACCATATTTTTGTCCGATGAGATAATCATGAATTCCGAGCATCGCAGGAGGGAAGGAGGGGAATAAAACTAACGTTTCAAGACGGAGCTAGAAAAGAAAATACGTAATACAATTGTCTGTGGTGGTACGGAGTTGGGTGTGAGGATCCAGGTCTCTCTCAACATTTTTTTCCTGTGTTTCTAAAACAAGAAAGAGAAATGGGGAACTCAAAATGAAGTAGTAGTGGAAATGACAGAGGCATAACCACCAGTAAGGAAATGTCTCACTTGGAGGTTAAAATAGTGAATGGTCTCACCTCTTAAGAATATTTCTTAAGCAATATTTCTGCCTCAAATATTATTGTCTTATGACAATAACTGATTATTTTGGGCAGTATACTTTCTGTTGCCCCATGAGCAAACAGCAATTAAATTACTTGTTGAAAAACATTTTCTATTTGTAATATTCATTAGATAACAAGAAAGGCAAAAATAAACTGCAGCACATACCGCTATTACAGATGTTAAAGTATTAATAAAAGGTTCACACTTTACATTATTTGTTTACAAGTTCTTGTTTCACCAAAACGTTTGTAAAAACAAAGAGGTATCTCAAGTCTATCTTAAAGGATACCTGGGGTGTTTTCTGCCTCCTCTGATTTGCAGACCTTGAGTATTTGTCAGTGGAAGTGCAGCACTCTCTGCAGTGAATTTAGACCTCCTGACAATACACTTGCTCTTTTTAATCGCTTTTCATTGGTCCCACAGAAGGGGTCTGTGGGATGGGCTTTTGAAACACCATTTAAAGCCTGCTGGACCAGACTCCTGGGTAAGTTGCAGAGCAAGGAGGAATGCATCTTTGAGTAATCAATGTCTTAGGAGAACGAGCCCATTTACCCCTGACGAGAGCCAGCCAGCCAGCCTTCTGCTATCCATCCGCCTGTGTCTGCGCGGTGGATTACTGTGCCATGAGGATGGAAAAACGTAGAAACACGCAGCCCACCGGCGAGACGAGAGATTAAGAAGCATGGGTTACTGCTCGGGTGCTGTGGCCGCCAAGGTGGCTCTGACGCGGGCCCAGACCCAGCTCCAGTCTTAACTTTTAACACTTACTTAGGACTGACTTTCCCACTGTCAGCTGTAAGTCCGAGTCTAGGGAGAAGTCATGGATAATCCCAATCTTTGCAAGCCATCCTTTCTCAGACAGCGACTAGGATACAGACAAATTCCTGCCGAGAGGCAGTGAGCGGCGGCAGCCACGGTCCCCCTCTGCCCTTGGACAACCACCATCTCGCCCTTCTCCCACAGCCGCTCCATCCCTCATCCCTGCCCATGTCCCCGCGCCTCCTCCCAGCTACAGTCCCTCCTCTCCTGTCCTGTGGTATACCCCCCTTCGGGATACAAACCGCAGGACCTGTTTCAAAGGGTTTTCAAAGAGAGGATGGGGAAGGAAGAAGGACCAAATGGCTCCTGGCATGGCAGCGTGACAGGGGGAAGAAGAGTCTGGGAGCTGCCAAAACAAAGGCAAGTACAGAGTTTTATGAACAAACTGCAACTTGTTCCTTTTAATCCAGTAAATAGGGCAGCAAATTTGGCAGAAGAAACACTTAAAAACTTGTAAGTCAGCTCAGTGACCTGGCACTGTCAGATTAGTTTCCTTACGTGATGCATTGCTGAACGTAATGTGTCATTATAAATCTTGGTTGCTACAGCTGTTAAAGCCATAAAGCGAAGCAGAGTTATTAATACATGGTAGTAGTAGCTGTCATGCTCCATTCTGTAATTGAGCATCAAATCTGCAGTTGGGAAACTCTTCTTTTTTGTCTGACATGTGGAGTAACTGCATGTCTGCAGATGCTGAGAGCGTGGAGACAGGTAGGAACATCCCACCCACGCGGGACTATGGTGAAATCCTCCTGTAGAGCATCAAGGGTGAGCCCCTTTCTCTGCTGCTAGCTGCCTTTACTAGCCTTTGAGGTTTACTGTGGGGAGACGCAGCAATCCTTCCTCCTGATACCTGGATAAAAGTAGACATGTGAAGTCCAGTATAGACAAGCAGAGTGTCCTAATGCAGGGAACAGCAGTCTTTCAAAAATCTGTCATTAAATTTGCCGCTAGAAGCATAGCAACAGCTGGGAAGTTCCTGCTCCAAGGGATGAGATACTACTGTGTCGGGCTTCCCAGCTCCCACCAAGTTCTGAGCTCAGCAAAAGCCGAGAGACACTCCTTCTCCAAGGGGCAAGCAATGCCACCAGGTCCCTTCACTAGCAGGACCCGTGCGAAGTGGGAGCTCCAAGCTCCTGCTGCATTTAGATGTGAGCCCAGAGTCACTATCTCTCACGAATGTCTTTTTGAAGATGCCCCTACCCATTAGCCCTCTGACTCCTCTTCTCACAAACCCTCTTGACGTACATGCTCAAAACTGCTTAAAAGCCTGAAGGAATGGAGCCACTCAAGTATGTGACAAAAGTGCACAGACGAGATTCTTCCAGGAGGGAAGAGGTGGTTCCACCTCTGCCCAGGCCCTTGGCACTTTTGCTTTCACAGCCAGAGACTCAGTTTTGCCAATCTGGTTGTGCTGTGACGCTCCCAGCCCAGGGAAGGCCGGCATTTTCTTTTCCCTTATAAAGTAGCAGGGCAGACACACGCTGAGATGGAATGCACTCGCTGGAGCGAGTGGGCAGCGGCCCGTCATCTGACTTGTTTTTTCCTTGCACCTGAGCTCACCCCAACTGCTTAATTAGTCACACGGTTTCCTGGAACCCCAGGGGAGAGCAAACTGTCAAAAATTTTGGTGGTGCAGGAGAAGAAGATGACAAAGACTGAAGGGGGAGGCGGAGGTGGGGGGAGGACAAGGGTTTGCAAATCAGACTGAAAAAAATATTTACTCTAATTTGGGAGTCGTGAGCAAACTCGGGACGCGTCGCCTCGGGCTGCAGGTGGCAAATGCAGCAAAGGGGAATACAGAGAAAGAGTGAGGTTGTTTAGGGAGTGCAGCCTTGGTCATGCGAAGCTCTTCAGTGCCGAGCTGCCCGCGGGCTCTGCCCCACGGATTTTGTACTTTCCCCCACTACAGGTTTTCACTTTGAAATCACATCTTTTTCACGTTCCCTCATCATCCATGGCTCTAGGAACCAGTGTGGAGAAGTGTAGTGGTCACACCATGACTGGACCAACCCCTTGGGTATCTGCATCTGTGAGCTCTGCCTCTTGACTCTGCCACTGGTTTTAGCTGCAGATGCAACTAAATTTCCCCCTGCAAATTCAGATTTGAAGGCTAACAGAGATGATTGACCACCTTTTAGTACTCGTATAATCCCTGTATAATATAATCCTGCTGTAAAATTCATAGCTCCTTCAATAACCTGCACTTACTTGCCTGCAGACTTTCTTCAAATTGCTTGACATGGATAATCCAGTGTTTCCCCACGGTAGTTTGCTGCAATTGTTAACTGCTTTCATGGCTGAAGGTCCACACACAGTTTGTTCTGGTTTTAATTTCCACCTGTGTTTCTTTTCAGTATGCTTTTTTCCCTGCTAGATTATAGGGGCTGTTATCGAAAACTTGTATGAATTCTTCAAGGCTTTTTCAGTAGGCCCTTTATTTCTAGCTGGTGGTAATGGCAACTGGAAAGGAGGTTTTGCACAGGTAATGCAGTTCTATAGCTTAAAATAATCTAAACGAGAGCTGTCAGAGACTCCTCATCCTTAGATACACAGTCACACTCTTTCCTTTGGGTCAGGTTTATGCAATTTAAAACTAATCCATCCAAAGAGGGGATCTGCCTTTGGCTGGAGCACCTTGCCAGCCAGGCCACCACGCAATCACACAGGCACTAGGGCAAGCACGGGAGATGAGGCAGGATGATGGCAAACTTTAAGCTGTGGTAGACTGGCACTCTCAGAAGCCTTGCGGCCCATCTCAACTACAAAAAGCCATCTTAGTCTGCTCAGTGGGCCACCAGCACCGCATGGAAACTCTATAGCTCTGGAAGCCGCTGTCCCACTGTCCATCTCCCAGCGAGGCTGGCAACTGGTGCATGCTCCCTGCTGGCACTGGTGAAGGAGTCCTTGATGAGCATGCGGGTAGCATCCTCAGCAGGATCTCTGTGGTAGCCCATCTCTTCTGCAGTGTGACAGCTGCTCCCCGGTACCCCAGCTCCATCCGCCTCTCCGGCGGGAAGGGGATAGCAATCTCCCTTCCCACCAGGTTTCTGTCTCACTCTATCAAGTCCGAGGCGACTGTCGGTCTCACCTCCTGCGCGGCCAGCTGACATCCTGCAAGGATCCAAGAGGCCCTTGCAGACCTTTTTTGCAACAGTTTTGCCTACAGCTGTCTCGTACAGAGCTGCGCTACAATAGTCCTCCCAGCAACAGATAATCAGCACTTTCAGGCTCTCTTATCTCATACAGGGGAGGTAGGGTAAGATTACGTATCCCACATGAGGCGATAGCTTTACTATAGCTCTTTCTAATGAAATCTGACATTTTACCTCTGCTCAGAAACCTGCAAAGTCTGGCCTATGCTGGGGAAAACTTGCAGCTACGTGGTAGAGATCCCTTTGGACAAAAAGGCTTGAGGAAGAAGTGAAGTGTTGGCGTCTCTGGAGACAAGAAGGAAAAGCTGTGTCTGGTCATGTGTTGGGTGGTAATGTTTTGTACAGGCATCCTGCTAAGAGCTAAGGGAGAGTGTCCTTATGTACGGGAGGAAAAGCGAGTGCTCTGTCTCCTTTCGCCATAGAACAGACCTGAACCTTACGATGAGCAGAAAAAAAGTGGCTGTGCCATAGTCTTCAATGGTGTCACACGTAACAAACCTGGGAATCAAGGAAGATTACCAGAAGATATGATGCCTCTTGTCTACGCTGCATCAGATTTCAGTGGTGAATGCAAGTCATAGCTCAGCTAACGGTAAGAGATCAGAATAGAAATCCGGATTTTGTTACAATCCACGTTTTGCAGTTCAAAATCTACTCATTGCATGAGAGCTACTAGGAAACAGAGGAGCGGGGCAGTTTTCAAGCTGGGCCAGACATTTAATTTTCAGTGGCAAGAGCCTATTCAGATGTTGCAAACGAGGCCAGTAAGGAATCATTTGGTCTGGCTTCCAGTTTAGGTTGGAATGGGAAGTGTAACCCATTCATAACCTGTGACATTAAAAAAGTGCTTGCAGTTTGAGTCCTGAATGAGAAGCCCGAATCTAGAAAGAGTTAAGGCTAACTGCTGTCAGCTTTCTTCTGCGTGCTGACTGCACTCCCACTTAGGTGGATGCGGCCACGTAACAGACCTTAGCAGCAAGCTGATGCGTTTCCCAGCAGACTTTCCGTGTGCTTGATTTCCCGTAGGGAAACTCGGCTCAGACGGAGAATCCTGCTCGCGGTGACCGTCCTACGAAAGAGCCAGGGATCGCACAGTAAGCGAAGGCTCCTCACAGCCCCGCTGTTTGGTTTTAATCTCCAAGGACGTGATTCACAACCTTGAATCTGGATCCCGGTGTGGCTTCCCAGATAACCGCTCCTCTAGGCCTCCTTTCCGCACCACGCTTGCCATTGGCATCGCAGGACTGCTCTGAGGGGTACGGATAGCAGAAATCGGATTCGGAAGCAGGGACGTTGGGTTTTCCTGCGGTCACCGTGCTCACCTCTGATCTGTCTGTATCTGTTCTAACCCCCACGGGAGGCTGCATGAAGCAAACTCCAGGCGCCCATTCTCAAAAGAGCAGCCCACTGACTCTGTCCAGCTACTAGAAAACCACTCTCAGAGTGTCAGAGAGCCATTTCTACCTCATCTCCAAAATAAAAAAAAAAAAAATTGCCAATGCAAACCACACAAACAGGAGCAAATGGGGGCCTCGAAACCATAAGATTAACTTAAAAAATAATGGAATTTTAATAACAACATATTGGGAGGTTCTTTAGTGATATGTATTTGTTTTCTGAGCACTTGTAAGGACACAGGACAGGGAGGTGGGGGACCCCTTGGGACCAAGCGAGACAGACACTTGCGGACAGGGAGGGGAGAGAATTGCCCCGGTACTCACAGATGTGCGAGGATTTTTATGGCAATCATGACTTAAATAAGTAAGGGGGAAAGCAAGCGGTGCCCTGACATCCCTTCCAAGGTTTCTCCCGCCGGTCAAGGCCGCCGGCCTGCCCCGCTTCCCAGCAGGGACTGCCACAGCCGCCATCGACAAAGCCGGCCCCGCCGTCTCCATGGCAACACCCTGCCCGTGCGGGGGGGGCCCTCGGCAGCCGCCATCTTGGGAGCGGCGGCCGCCATCTTGGGGGCGGCGCCCTTGCTTAGTGGCCGCGGCTCCGCCGCCATGTCGGTGGTCCCCGGTTGCCGGGGCGGCGGCGGCGGGATGGTGCCGGTGCTACCGGGGCTCTACGTGGGCGGCGCGGAATCGTACTCGTCCGCGGAGTCGCTGGCGGCGGCGGGGGTGGTGGCGGTGCTAACGGTGGACGCGGAGGAGCCGCCGCCGCCCCCGCCGGGGATGCGGGCCATGCACGTCCGGGCGCGGGACGAGCCCGGCGCCGACCTGCTGAGCCGCCTGGACGACTGCGCCGCCTTCATCGGCGCGGCGAGGGCGGGTGGCGGGGCCGTCCTCGTCCGCTGGTGAGGGCCGGGGCGGCGGGCCGGCCGTCGGTGTGTCCCGTCCCCCTCACGGCCGGCCTGCCCTTTCCTCTCCTCTCCTGTCCTTGCCTTGCAGCCAGGCCGGGGTGAGCCGCAGCGTGGCCGTGGTGACCGCCTACCTCATGAAGACGGAGGGACTCGGCTGGGAGGAGGCCTACGCCGCCGTCAGGACCGCCAAACCCGACGCCGAGTGGGTCCGCCGGCCCCCTGCCCGCCGGCCCCCCTTCCCCGCCCGGCGTCCGCTCACCCCGCTCTCCCCCTCCGTCGCAGGGTGAACCCGGGTTTCCAAGGGCAGCTGAAGCTCTATGAAGCCATGGGCTGCGCCGTAGACAGCAGCAGCGCCTTCTACAAGCGGTACCGGCTGCAGATGCTCACGGAGAGGTACCCCGGTGAGTTGAGGGGGGGGGGCGGCGGGGCCGAGCTGGGCATTGGGAGCACCGGCCTTGAGCTGGGGTGGGTGCCGGGAGCGAAGCTCGGGGCAGTTTCCTAAGGAGGGTGGTCCCAGGTGGGACCGGTCTGTCCTAGAAATGAAGGCAGAAGGCCATGTCGGAGGTGGTTGGCTTTGAGTATTGCCCTCAGAGCAGCCCAGCCTTGAGTTGGCTAGGCAGACATTCGTGCTGGCCCTAGAGGACTGCTGCTCATCAGTGGGGGGGGACAAAGCGTCTTTGAGAGATGCCTGAGAAAAAAGATGCGTAAGGAACTGTTCTCTTTAGCAAAACGCAGAAAGGGTAAAGGTCAGTTTGAGAAGTTTCCTGATTTTTATGTACCTGGCTAAGCAAACATCCTTAACATCCTCTAAACAGAAGTCGACAAAAAAATAGCAAGTGCAAAACTGAGATGAAGTTGAAATCAAGGCATGAAGTAAACTTTCATACTTTAATTTGCCAAAGAGTGACTGTAGTAGATATGTGTGCATATGCGTAATTTTATAATAAAATAATACCCTGTAGCTTTTTTGCAAGATCTGTGTTGCATATTCAGCGTGACAGCACTCTCTCCCTTCATGTGTCACTCTCCTTAGCAGTCCCATTCGCAAGCTGGCTTTCTGTATTATGCGCACTAAAAGATTGGCAGAACAGTTCTAACTCCTCCTCTGCCTTTACTTTCTCTTTAAGTAAGAACATAAAGCAAAACACAACTATTTTACCATCGCTGAGGCCAAAGTCGAGATCCCAGTTCCTTGCATTAAGGAAATCCCAATCTTAGGTGTGGTGGGATTCATTTTTAGCTTATCTAATGGAATTGGCGAGTAGACAAATGAATGCGAAGAAGGTGGCTTCTGCATGCGTGACTGGGGCAGAGGCACAGTGCTGTCTTGTCCCGCGGAAAAGCAGCGTGGCTGCGTTGTCTGATGCACAACTTGGTACTGACCTCCCTCTACAGAACTTCAAGACTTGCCCCGAGAAGTCTTTGCTGTTGATCCAACCAATATATGTCAAACTCCGAACGCAGAGGTTCTCTACAGGTGCAGGAAATGCAGGTACTGAACCTTTTATATTTCTCCATAAAATGTCATTCTGAAATTGACCCAAAAGAAAAATAGCTCATGTAAATCAATGGGCATGTCATTATTGTCAGGACAGGGGTGAGCTCTTGCCAAAGTTTCCATACCATGTGTGCCACAAAAATTCAGACAAATAAAAGTATCTTATGAAATACAAACCTTTTTGTTCCTTGAAGTTGTGCGGCATTTGTGCAGCCTAACCTGCCGCGTTCTGGAGGCAGGCATAATTCCGCTTTGCTCTGTGAAGCTGCTTGCTCTGAAACTGTAACTTCTAGTTTGTTTTTGACAATCGCTTTCTCCAGAAGCAGGTTCTGGTAGATTTTGGGGTTTACTGCATTTTAACTACCTTTTATGGATTGCTTAAAGTGAAATTGAATAATCCTGCTATTTCCCAGCTGTTGGTTTCTTCAACTATGCGAGTGTAGATTTAAAGTTTTAGTAGGCAGGAATTGTTTGAAAACAGATCTATATAAAAGACGGCATACAGCTGTGGGGCAGAGCCCAAAACAACACAAAGCACTACATTTGTTAAGGAGCAACCCTGCACGGAGTCAGTGCCTGCTGACCTTCTAGACTAAATTAAAAAAATGTAATTTGTAATTTGATTTGTAATCCTGTTCACTCACTTACTGTCAAAAGGTCCATGTACCTGTTTTCTATTGTTTGTAGGTTTCCCCAGTAAAAAAACAATTATTTTACTTCTTTTTTTTTCCCCACCTTTGTCATGGAGGGCAGGCGTGCTCTGTTCCGTGGTTCCAGCGTTTTGTCCCACATGGAAGGAAGTGGGCCGACAGCCTTTGCCCACAAGAGGATAACGGACTCTGCTCAGCTCTGTGGCGATGGCCGTGAGAAGTGTACCTCTTACTTCACCGAGCCTGTGCAGTGGATGGAGCCAGCGTTGCTCGGAGTAATGGAAGGACAGGTGAAGGGGAGCATGTGCTTTATTTTTTGGATGTTGTTTTTTTGCAAAGGCAGAACAAACTGTTTCTGTTTCCTGATGTGAAACTCCCCACCCAGGACTTAGGTCTCCCAGCCTTTCTGGTGTGAATTTTGCAGCTTATGAACAGGTTCTTAAACGTTAAATAGCCTTTTATAAGGAAATGAGCTGGTCATCTCGTTGGACTGAGAACACAAGCCAGGGTGTTGGACAGGGTTTATCTGCTGTTTGTTTTTAGTATGAGAAAAGAGTTTGCAGGACTTAGAAAACCTGTTGTGTTCTCAGGCTGACTGGCCTGGAACCACAGCGGGTCTGAGCAACTGCATTTCCACACCCCCTCCCCTCTGCCAGCACAGCTGGTCCAGCACATGCCCGGGCTACACAGCCATGCCAGTTTAGCTTTTTTGCCTGTTTTTCAGCCCATTTACCTTCTGTGAAGTGTGACAAGGGAAGGAGCTGGCTCAGCGCAGGTTGCCACAATTGAATGTACCACAGAAGTACCTTTTAAATAGCCCTGCATCTGCATGCGCTTTAGACTGGGTCATCTGTTTTTCTTGCAGCTTCTGTGTCCGAAATGCGCATCGAAGCTGGGCTCCTTCAGCTGGCGGGGTGAGCAGTGTTCCTGTGGCCGCTGGGTGACGCCTGCCTTCCAGATCCACAAAAGCCGAGTGGACGAAGTGAGGACGCTGCCAGGTGGTAACTTCCAAACTGCCAAAACCTGAACTCTCGTTGCTTCTCTCGATGGGTTTCTTAAGGTCTGCAGAGAACTGCTGGCTAGTCTGTGGTTGCTAGGAGCGAGCTTGTGACTTCCACCTCTTTGTAATGCAGTGGGATTACTTGGAACATCTGCTCTATTCGAGCTTGCTGTATCTAATATATATAATATATAAAAGAGCAAAACACTTCCTTCAAAGAGGTGTTACGCAGTGGTCAAATATGTACAAAAATGCCTGAACGTGATGTTTTTCGCATATTCTCACTTCATCTGTTGCTATTTAGAGAAGGTCTCAACTCCTTATTTAAAAGGAATGCCAACATGTTACTCTCAGGGTGTGGCCAGCAGTGCTGCTTGTCTTCCGATCCAAAGTTCCAAGCAGTTTGTCTGAAGCAGGCAGCTGAGATTGTAGGAGGTGCATTCCACATCATGAGGTACGCGGCAAGGAAATATTTTTAAGGCTTGGCCAAGTGCCATAAAATGGTACAATTACAATTGTTGCATGAGCATGCGTGGCAGCTACTAGCAGTGAAAGGGAAGTTTACAGTTATGCTTTCATTGTAATAAAAGTAGTCCTAAAAATATCTACCACAAGAATATTTACTACATTGTAACTTTCATGTAATATCTGAGGAGATTGTGCAAGCTGTACCAGAATGGGACAACTGAAGTAAAGTGTCCCTGCCAAATTGCTGCTTACAGGTTCAATGAAATCCCTAAAATGATGAAGTAAGATTTTACGCAAGCTGTGAGCTTTCCTGATGGCACGCTGTGTACACCACTATGGCACAGGTTTGGTCTGACATAAGAAAATAGGACAGATAAGACCTACTTTAAATCAATTTTATTTTCATTGACTTCAACAATTTTTTTAAATTTCTTTTTTTACACAATTTCCAGCAACATACATTATGAAATATACAAGATAAAGTAGGTGGTGGGGTTCTGCCCATCTTTTAATTCCTCCCACAGCTGTGGGGGAAGACTTGCAGGACAGTGAACAGCTGAATCTCAACACTGAAAACAGACACAAAACAAAAAAGACAAAAATATATATGAAACTGTTTGAACTGGTCACACTTCAGGGCCAGGTACAGCACAATAAATATTAGAACTGCATTATCTTAGACATCTTCTGTAAAGTTTATAACATCCTCTATTTAAAGAGATAAGAACATCTGGTTTCTAGCATGAAATGCTACATAGTACAGTGGTGAAGGGTACGAACGATGAGGAATCCAGCAAGGGCTTAGACGGTGACTACTCATTCACATATGCTCATTGGTAAAATAAGCAGCATACACCAAAAGTTTAGTGAGCTGTAAACTTAAACCATTCACTACCAGAGTATCAGCTGGAGGAGTAGTTTCTTTGGGAAGAACCAAAAATAATTAATTCCTTTAAGTTTCAACCGGGCTCTCCCCTGACAAACAGCAAGTTGATACCATAATGGAAGTGGCAGCATTTGGTCCGTAGCACGAGATCCCTTTGCATCACTACTGTTCAAAGCTGGCAGCCGGTGGAAATACTTCAGTGCAGAATTAACGCTTACATAGCCACGCCACTGCCACGGTGTCACCGACAACGGTTACTGTTTCACGACCGTAACAAAGCAGCAGACATCGGCTGGAACCCAGCTGGGCACGGAGAGCTGCACAACCGAGCAGCGCGGATGCCACCTGACACAAGTGAGAGGGAGAGGCTGGAGAGGATGCCAGCATTTCTCTCTCTGTCACGGCAGCTGTGGTATGAGTGCTGGGCTCCTGGAGTTGGACAGAAAGGCTGCTCTGTGCTCATGCCTCATCTCATACTAGTTTTGCCAATAAAGAAGCCCAAGACGCAGCAGTTTCGGCTGCTTGACAGAGTGCTTCCAGAGCACAGAGCAGCAGACCAGTCACTGGTTTCCCTTGCATCATAATCAAGAAGGCAGGAGTAAATACATTTTGTACTTGTCAGCCTTCCCCCCGTTCATCCCCCGCCCCCAGTTTAGCATCATACGTTCCTCCTACACAAGAACTGGGGACCTTCTGTGCCACCACCAAACAGGCCACGTGAGCACAGGTGGAGGAGGAAGGCTAAGCACGCGCTTTCCTTTCCTTAGCACGTCCGGGGCAACTGCACCGGCAGAGAAGAGCACCGCTGAGGAAGGACTGCGTTCCTGGTCTGCACACGTGGCATCACCGTAACTTGCTATCTATGTCCTGCAGTACACAGCAGCAGTCAAACTTCACAAATTAAAGCAGCTGAGTGTCAGGAAATGTTACGGGGTGAGTGGAAGGCAAGAAGGTAAAATTCTGCTGGAAGCTGAGCACCTATGGCTTTGATTTTAGCTGATGCTGCGTCCAACAGTCCTATCTGTATTAAGTAGGAAAATAAAATTCTGTTTCTCCAGCATACAGAAGTATACTGGTGGCTTGTACGTGCTCATCTTCTAGCTAGTCCCTTCTTAGAGAGATCCAGAACTACCACATTTCAATACCAACAGGCTCAGCTGAGGGTTGCAGAAGGGGCAGAGTAGTGAAGAATTTTTGGTTGTATCAACATATCATCAGAATATGGTCAAAAATTCTGTTCGAGAATTGGGAGTTCTATGTCATGATAGTCACTTAGCAAAGTGCCAGATGTAAATGCCCTTACCACTGCCAGCTCAGAACGTACCATGTGACTGCATTAAGGTCTACACCTCCTCTGCCAGTACAGCTCAACTGGTTACAGCCCAAGGTGAAAGACTGGTTACCAAGAGAGCTGGGAGAGGCAAGGTGAAATTTTTCCCACCCCAGAAGTGTACAACAGCATTTCCTCACTCAGCCAGGCCCATTCACACATCTCTCACCATTTCAGACGCACACAAAGCAATGCCAAACACAAACTAAGAGGAATGTTTTGTAAGGACACTCTCTGAGTATGAACAGGGAAAACACAGGGGTATTTATCAACTCAAGTACTGTTGCATCATTCTTGTAAGGTAGGGAAGCAGAGGAGTTGAGATGAGGAATTGAGAGGACAAACTGGAGTGGTCACAGAGGTCGAGTCTAGTCTTCCAGGCTGCGAAATGCATTCTGCATATCCTCAAACAGCTGAGCATAGTCCGCCTTGATTTTTGTTTCACCATCTTTGACAGGGTCCTAAAAGACAACACCACAAATGAACAGATCCGTCAGGAAAAGCCTCGGGTACTTAAGGCAGCCCTGCTTTGCCAGTGCTGTAATTTCTCGGCCTCAGGATTAACA
The DNA here is from genome assembly GCA_027564655.1 of Leptodon cayanensis. Lineage (NCBI taxonomy): Eukaryota > Metazoa > Chordata > Aves > Accipitriformes > Accipitridae > Leptodon > Leptodon cayanensis. The sequence goes on from JANXJC010000031.1 coordinate 2,292,969, forward strand.
CTTGCTAACTGCAGCGCAGGCATTATAGCTCCATCTCTGCCTCCTGTCTGTCTCACCAACAGCCATGAGGTTTAAATCTCATCCTCTTTCCATGTCCAGTGAACAGGCAGAATGGATACTGGACAGATTTTTTTTTTTTTGTGAGCAGTGGTTACTTTATTGAAAAGCAACCGATTTGGAGAGTATTCAGTAGTACTGAGGGTCTCTGTTAATGCTGTGTGATTCAAAGAGCTGCAGTGATTAATACCAGCTCCTATCCCCAAACCCAACAGAGTAAAGATCTTTGTGACTCAGAAATGCTCTGCTCTACTTTTTGGGGTGCATCCCCTGTAAGTGCAACAGTTACTTAGCCATCACTTGGAGTTCACTCGGTTCCAATTAAAAATCCTACTGTGAAATCATAAAAAGCTCAAGAACAATTATGTACAGCTTCATTTCCTCAGAATACTTTTCATGAAAGACAAGGGCAAAAAAAAAAATGTAACTATCAGCTTTGCTCTGAGGCTGGGAGGCCTTCCCTGCAAGAAGCATTAACTGCCAAGCTGTGCAACCTGTTCAATGTCTTCACGATTCCCCTCTCAGCACTACGTTCCTCTGGGTCAGCGCAGCTCTTGGGAAACACAGAGGACTTACACGTGTGGATGCACTGCTCCTTCATTGTCTCTCCGAAGTACACAGACCACAGGATGCAGGACATTTAAATTCTCACGCCTTTTAGACTCTTACCCAGGAAATAGAATTTTCCTTTCGTAACTATTAGTGTGTTAGATGGCTGGCTCCACTTAACATGTATTCACCCTCTGGATTCCCTTTTTCAGCCATGCTGTCCACCACCCTGCTGTACGCCAGATGTCTTCTGATGGCCAGGGTTTGTAAAAAGCGTATTACTTCCCCTGTCTCTATATAACCAGCTCTCAAAGCAGCTCATGTCCCCAAGTGTATCTTGTTTTGTTCTTGATGCTTTGAGAATATATATTAGGGATACTAGGGATCTGCTTACTGCAGAAACAAGCCGGTACCTTGCAGGAACAGAATACAACGGCAAGCCAGAACACTTAGTTTTAAACATAATTTTATCTTACGGTACTTGTTTGTGAAAGATTTGCAATATTGGCCTATAAAAGTTATAACTCAGTAAGCATTATACTTCATAGAGAATATTCCTTAGGTACTTTACCATCAGCCAGCATCACAGGTTACTGTCCTACCAGTAACTGCTACACCAGCATGCTCCGGAACAGTTTTAGGAAAGCTGTACCCTAAAAAGACAGCTACTGAAGTTACCCAGAGCAGATGCTCTGAGCCACTTCTTTTCTCTTTAGCCCACGGTGAAGTTACTCCTCCCTTCCTCTCCTCCTATTCATCTGCCTCAGGCCCTGAAGTCAAACACAGGGCACATCACGTATTACTGCAGGAGACTAGCATTTCTTTCCGTAACTTCTATTTAAACCAGCTTGATCGACATTTCTATCACTCACTTTTTAGCACATTCCTGGATTTAAACTTTAGGCTGCTTTTATCTGCTAATAGTCTCCTTAGAACATGTTATAGTTTTTTTACAGAATTTTATCACAAAACCCCCAAAACAGCCAGGAAAGGTGCTTGTACTATTACCATGAATACATGTAACTTAAAAGAGACTATTGAAGTTGGGGCTGCCAAGGCTCTGCAGCCAGCACCACCCAACTAGACTTGTGTACTGACCGTTCCTGTGCTCAAACTAAAACCAGTTCTTTAAGTGGATTCAAAACGATTGCAAAAAGTCTCTGTTCATAGATCTTTACCTGAGGCAACTGGTGACCACCTTTGAGTAACAGCCTTTCAGAGGCCCCGGAAGCTCACAAAAAGCAGTGCAACCCGCTTCCTTAAAAACATACCTTGAACTTCATGGAGGTAAGTCTGAAGAGGATTTCGCTCATGTTCTCTCGGATGATGGACCACGTGATCTTATTGTCACTCTGGGCTGTGGTTTCTACAGCACGGCGTGCCATGTCATAAAACGCAATCATATTGGAAAGCATTCCCACTGTTTTATAGAAAGGGCAGAACCTGATGGAACAGAAGAGGATCTGTCGGGCATCTTGGAACAGTGAACAGGACTGGCCTTTGCTCCTGCCTTCACAACAACTCTGAATTCTCACCTGACAGAAAGAGTGCTAGCCTGCTTTACTCCAGGTATTTTTAATTCATACCATCAAAGGAGAGAGACTGCCTCTGATAGGTCTCACATTTTTAAATAGGTGAATCATAGGCTAAGATGATCGTACTGAAGTGAGGTTTCTGAAGCAGCACCCAGACACTGGGTAAAACAGGAAAGAACAGGAGCCACTGCTGTACAAGTCTCACATGTCAATCTGTGCCAACACTAACAAGAAAGGGAAAACACACCAGAGCAGCCAACGGAATTCCTCCTTCCTGTTTTGTCCATCATGGGAGGAGGCTTCCTCCAAGCAGCCTGGGATGACCTGACAACTCTGCAAGTTTCTTTGCTCACAGGAAAGGAAGTGTTTCTATGACGAGAGCACTCCACACACAAAAAGCTCCATTTTTCATGGGTAGATGACTGCCACGGAAGGTACCTCATTATTATTATTTATACACTACATCATGCTGCTTCCTCTGCTCCCCTATCACATACAAGTGTACCTGCCCTAGTAACCTAATCAAAGGCACACACCGTTACAGAATGATGTACGTCTACATTTTTAGTGGTGAAGTATTCAAGACCTCCTGATCTACCTGGACTGGGGAGTGAGATGAAGTACAAAAGACCCCTTGTCAGGCTGTTAAAACACAAGGATAGCATGGAAAGAAGCAAAGCAGACAGGGATAATAAGCATTGCACTAGGGAAGAGATCCAGTAAGTTTTTTTGATGGATCAAACTTAAGAATTATGCAACAGTAACTGAAAGCAGATTCTTGCAGTCCTCCGTGCATTGCTAGAATAAACGGGAAGACTTTGGATGTTGACTGTGAAAATAAAGTGGTCCTCATCTCCTCCTCCTAAGGAAGACAGGCTATTGCAGAAATATTGGCTAACTGAAAAATAGATGGGGGCCTGAGAAATTCAAAGGGTGTGATTGCATTCGGAAAAGGTCTGCATGCCTTGGGTAAGACAATGTGAATACACTGTTTGATGTCCTACCTAAGCGCAGTTCTTCCATTTGTTTATGGTGAGTAAAATTAATTTCAGCACTGATTCGTTTCCAAATAAAACAGCTGTCTAAATCCAGACTACGTAGGACCAAGAGGACAGAGTGGCCTGTCAGATCTCACCTGTCGTAAGGCGTATAACCATTCTGTTGCAAGAAGTCGTCTTTTATCAGCTTGGCAACCTCCAAGGTAATTTTATCTGTTTCTGCCAAGGAAGCCTAGAAAAGTAAGGTACGTTGTTAGTTTAGTACTCAAGTCCATGAGGACATGGTATGCCCTGGCCAAGAACTGTTATCTTTCAGTACCGGTTTTCTTCCCACCCTCGTAAGATAGCTTCCAGCAGAATTCTGTCTTTTCGGTATTTATCACTCCTTGCTGTAGAACAGCTGATTTAATCGATTGCCAAATTAAGATGGGCCAAACAGTCAATAAGTCTACTTCAAGTCTATCTGATCATAGAATGGTTTGGGTTGGAAGGAACCTTAAAGACCATCCAGTTCCAACCCCCTGCCATGGGCAGGGACACCTTCCACTAGACCAGGCTGCTCAAAGCCACATCCAACCTTGTCTCGAACACTTCCAGACTTTCTGGGCTCTGAGCGCCCATTGCTGGGTCATGTTGAGCTTCTCCTCAACCAACACCCCCAAGTCCTTCT
>JANXJC010000031.1:2297973-2356254 GCA_027564655.1 Leptodon cayanensis
ATGACAGGGTCATTCTGCAAGTGTCCTGGCAAGTGACTGTGGCAAAAGGGCAACAATGAATGAATAACCAGGTCTTTTGCTGTGCTGAGCCGGTGGAACGTCGTGGTTCTTCGTGCTCCTGAGGGATGTCGGCTTGTGGGCTCTAGGGAGCTGCAAAAGGGAGGGAGAGAGAAAGCGGTCGGCTGGCGGGGGGGGGGGAATGCTGGGTGCTAGCTGGTCTTTCGTACTTGTCTGGCGACAGCGAAGAGACGCCGTTGGGGCTGTGCGAAAAAGCTGCCGGCCTCGGACGAGTGGTTTTGCAGCACCGTTGTTTGTAACATCCTCTTAGCACTTCTGTTGGTTTAAGTCTTTTTTAAGTCTTTATCTACACGGAGGCTGTACGACGTGGATGGATGAAGACGCGCCGTGTTTTGTGTCTCGATTTCTGTAGCACGCTGCTTTGGGCCTGGCGTCGCTTCTCGGTGGCTCTTGAAAACCTAGAGGTTTTGGATGCGGTCGGCTGAAAGACTGGGTTTCCTGCTCAGTGGAGGCAGCGAGGTGCGGTGTTTGAGGTGCGGTGTTTGAGCAGGAGACGGGAGGCCTTTAGAGTCACGGTTCTGCCCGGGTGTCGGATGACCTGCCTGACCTTGCACAGGTCACTTTGGGACAGGTTTTTCAATGTTGGTTAAATCACCTGATGTTTATTAACTTCAGCATCACCCGTGCTCCACAAAACGTGATCCTTCCACTCCCTCTCTCAGTTTCTTCATACGCACGAGGGAAGTTTTCTATGGCTGTTTCACAAAGGAGTATTAAACCAGTCCCCTTGAAACTGGTGTTATGCAATGCTGGGTATTATTATTGCAGTTTGGCAGCTTAAGGCAGGGTGAATGGAAGCTGAAGCACTTAAGCTTTTACTAAGAAATGGTAAGGGGTTTAGCTTATTAGCAATTGGGGTGAGGTCACATGACAAGACTGCTCGATAACAGATAGTTGTTTCTTATAGCGTGGAAGCAGCTTCAAACATCGTGAGGGGCTGGCAGGTATCTGTAGAAAGAGGTTCAGTGATGATGGCAAATAAACTGGCTCTCAGCTGATATTAAATAGGTGTGTTTGGGATATCAGGCAATCCTTTATTCATCTGCACCACCCTACATGAAACAGGGCACTCCACCTCTTAGTCATCTTATAATGAGGATGCCAGAGTTTGCAAGAACGGAGGCAGCGCTGATCAGCCAAGATGAAGTGGCAGTTGACATGATCATTGTTCAACAGCGCTCCTGACGAAACTGGGTTTCTTTTTATCCTCCATTGACCGTTCTGCTGTTTTCCGTAGCTTAGCCCTGCTTTGGCCGTATGTCAGTTGGGAGCTGAGTGGCAGGGTTACTGGGGCCTGGATGCATGAGGTGGGAAGCAGCCTGGGCATATCAGGCCAGAGCCGTGGAGGTCTCCTGGCAGGTCGCAGCCTGAGCTGTCCACCGTGCTACGGCGCTTCCCAAGGGGCTGAGCCCAGGCTTTGTGTGTGCTGCTCAGGAGTTCTCACTGCAGGAAGCTTTTTACCTTTTGTGACTTATTTAAAAAAAAAGGTATGGAGGAAAAAAAAAACACATACCCCTCTTCTGCTTCCAGAGCACCAAACTTCATTTCTGTTAAGTTTACTTTCACTTACAGGCAGCTTCATCGCTGATTTGACTTCAGAACTGATCCATTTGGGTTCTGTGCTTGTGTATTTCTGCTTTTCTGGTTCCCTTTCATCTCTTCGAAGAGCAGTGTATTCCTGTCTTGTCAGAACACTGTTAGCATCATGCAGCAAGTTCTTGTGCAGAATAAAATTTTCATATTGAATCCAGGTGTTCTCTAAAAATTCAGACTGAGGCAAATAGGCCGATAGAACTCAAATTGAAAAATAACCCAATTTAAATACAATGAGAGAATCAAAGGACTAGAAGAAGATTTCAAAAGGAATATATTAAATTACATAGGAGTGCTCTGGAACAAAACCAAATTGTTTGTCAAGCTACAAAGATCGGAGAAGATCCCTAAAAAACAAGTACTGTCAGAAGATAGGTCCAAAAATAGATCTAAAGCTTCAACTCCCAACATACAGAAACTAATGTGGTGTTTGAAGGGATCTGATCTGTCTTCAGTATTGAATCCAAAATTGTGGATCAGTTCTTTTGAACAAACCGACTCCATCTGAGTACTTTTTCTGGGAGTGTATGCGTTGCGTAGTAACCCACACCACAAAGTGCAGAGATAATTTTGGGAGCACTAAGACCCATAACATCAGCTGTAATTATGAACAGTCTACTTTGGCAGAGAAAGAATTAAAAAAGAACCTAGCAAGTTCACTGGCATTTTGAAATTTCAGATCTAAAAGAGATTGTGTAGTCAAGGTGTGTTGCTTGCAGCCCTCTTTCTTAGCTCTCTGAATTCAAAATAGCACATAGCAGTGTGTTAATAATGCATAGGGGGTTGTTGTGTCTCTGTCATCAGGGTGTTTGAGATCAGGTGATGACTTTTAACGAGGACCTCTGGTTTCAGATATAGCAAAAGATTTTTTTGCTTTCTCAGCTGCTTAAAATTTTGTGGGTTTTCTCTTACTTGATGAATTAAATACCAGCTTCTGAACTGGTAATTGCTATTACCTCCCACCTGCTTTTGTGATACTTGGCTTTATATTCACTCTATCCTCATCTTCTGAATGATTTTAATAGTTTAGAGACTCGTTGTGTTTCCCTTTTTTTCTTGAATGTGAGCTGAAGAACTGAGGTAGTTCGCTGTTCTGTTAGTGATCTTCATGATTCTCTAGAGATTAATTTCTTTTTTCATTTATTGTATTCCTAAATGTTGTTATTGTTAGTTCTGGAATTTCAAAATCTATTTTAGAACTGGATTTGCACGAGGAAAAATACCAGTGGGAGGGACTCGGGTTCTACTGTCTGTAGTAATTTGCCTGTTTTTGTAGAGCAGATGTAAATAATACTCCCTGTGCTTCACTGCTTTTGCAGTGTTGATTCACTTGTTGCTCAGTGGTTTTGTATTTTCGTTACAGTTGTTTTAAGAAAAGTGGTTTTAAGGAAAGAAGACAGAAAATCTTGCATTGATTCTTGAGCATTTGCTGGTCGCAGTCTGTGGCCTTTTGATGTCTTACAGTAAGGGTGCTTTTCTGACCCATTTCAGTTCAGATGAAGCCTGTGAGAATAAGTCCCTGCTGCCCTTACCTAAAAACCACATTACACAAGGGGTGTGATGCAGGACACGCATGCTCTGTCATATGCTTGTACCTGCTATGTGACCGGGAATATCAGATATATAGAGCATGTATCGCATGTTGCAAGCAGGGCCTGGTGCCCGTGATCCTGTGTAGATGTGTTATTTTGTCACATTGACCAAACCCCTCTCCAGTTTTGATGGGAAACACCTGTGGGATTGTCATGTGGCAGCACGCATTAAGCCACATGATGAAAAACTGATTGAAAGAGGGAGCAGAGTGCTGTGTATTCTACTGCTGTCTTAGAAAGTAATGTGGACTACGTATGTGTAAGAAACTTATGGGAGGCTGCCTCTAAACTTTTACATGCTTGCAGTTAAGTCTTACGCTTCGTAGTTTCTAAGGGTCCTGACTTGCTGCGGAGGAGCCCTTCGGACTACATGCTACACAACAGGTAGCTGCTGCCACAGAGGACTTCATAACCCGGAGGCTTTGCAGGCTAGTGCTATTCTAGCTGCCTTTGCAGAAGAGACATCACAGCTGGGGAATACCAAGCATAACAGAAAAATAAGGATAGTGTTTTCAAAGTATGGTAAGCTGTTATGGGTAAGCTCTGAGATAACTGCTTGTTTTGCCCGGATTCACAAAGTAAACCCTTCAAGGTCCTGAAGCTGTGCGTGTTTCTCATGAGAACAGGGAGGGTTTTTTCCTCTCCTTTTCTGAGTTAGTATTATAGGGTTCGTGCAGAGCTGTTGATTTGTTTCCATTCACAAGGCACAGTGCTAAGCTTAACGTATATGGGAGGAAGTTCCAAGTTTATGAGAAAACTGCTGAATTATCATATGCACTGGAGGTGGGACAAAAAAGGTAATTGAGCCTGAAAATCACTGTTTGGTTTTAGGATTTTTCTGAACCTAGGAATGTCAAAGCTATACTCTCTGCATTTAATTTCATGGATGGTAAATTTAGACCTTGCCTATATGCATGCTTACAAATGGGTTAATATCTTCTAAATTAGTTTATAAAAACTCAATGTGGTTTATTATAGGTACTTTAGCCTGATTTATAGCTCTTACCACTTTGAGTTTAATTCCATAACCAGATTAAGACATTCCACGAAGCAGGAAGGATTGGGAGGATAGGAAGGTAGCACAGGGATTGTAGCCATTTTATTGAAGCACTTTAGAACCCAGTCTTGGCTTTTGAGTGGTGTGTGACCACTCTGTTCTTTTTACATGTATATGTAGCTTGTTACTTTATAGATTGGCTTGCTAGGTTGGGACATTTCTTCTGTGAAAGAAGTAGTACCTTTAGTAATTGCCAAATGCCACAGACTCTGCTGCCATCTCCTGAGGACAAGAGAAATGATGCATCCTCATTTGCCACATAAATCTTTTCTAAAATGGGGAATAATGGGTGATGGTTGAGCCAGAAAAATAACTTTTATCCAAGTGCAAATGATTCAGAGCTTGAAGAGCCTTCCCATTTGGCAAGCATTAGAAGTGTTCAGACCAATAATCTGAGAAGGCGCTAGATATTTTTACCCGGAGGAGGAAAGGACAGGAGAAGTCGGATGTTCATATTTGTTTGGGAATTGATAAGAGAGAACTGCAGTACCTCCTTGCATCCCTTTGGCTCTGAGGCAGGCAATGTTAGGATCACTTTCTGCTCCCTGCTGAAAGAGGGAAAGGGAAGAAGTTACCTATGTGGGAGTTTTAGAGCAGCAGAAGTTTGTCAGGAGGGAGATTTGAGGTGCAGAAGTGGGGGGGAAGAGAGAAGCTGTCTATGCATAGAAGAATTGCTGGTTATTTGGAGACTCTTGGACTTGAAGACCTGACAGCGGAGAAGCACAGCGTGGAAATGGGGTAACTGTGTATTTGTGTCAAAGCATATTGAATTAATTCGTTATGGGGAGGAAATGGAACAAGGCTTTATAAAAAACAGAGCCAAAAACATTTGCACAACACTGTCACTAGGTGACTAAGATGAAGATATTTGGATTTTCCTGGGGGCAGAGTAATTTTTTTTTAAATGGCTTGAAAATACCACGCTGCATGGTAAGATCTTGATGCATGAAGTACTTCCTGAGCTCACTTGGCCTTCTTCCTCCCTCTCCCCATTCTTTTCCAGGCTCCATGTGATTTTTGGCCCTTAGCAGACTAGAATCTCGATCCCTGAAAAAAATTCCTAGTTCCACCGTCTGACCATTGTATTTATCCTCTCTTGAGAGTACAGAGTGAGACCCAGGGTAGCAGTTGAAGGCTTGTGAAAGTTTTCTCTACATGGCACTTGGAGTTTCTTGTCAGTAAAGATCACAGATTAGGTTGAAAATTGCAATTAAAGGAGATTTGTTTGTTTTTAGCCCTTCAGCACAAAATTTCATTTGAGAACAATTTATTCTTACTGAAAATTGGGAAAAGGGGGTGATAAACCTTTTTGTGCTTGATAAGTTAGGTGCTTGCAATGATTGTTGCTTTAGAAGTATTTGAAGGTAAGTGCGTAAACCTGATAGCACGTTCTGTTAATTTTTCACAGTATGTTATTTATATAATGCATGATTTGAACATCTCAAAAGAAAAAAAAAAATACAACCCTGGGACTGAAATCCAAAGTATAGGCAGGAGACCCGTAATGACCTGCCATTTTTTTTCTTTACTAATTTGATGGACACAGGCATTTGTAAGGAAAGGTGTTTCAGTGACCTATAGAAATAGTTTGCCTGAAGCAGAGAAATACCTTTCTCTTGATATGTCAATTCCATAGTTTGTTACCTAATTTGAGAAGTGCCCCTGAGCTATATAGATTTATGTAAATAAGGCAGTTTGTGAACCCAGCATCACTTCTGTTTTGAATTTGGAGGTAAGCCTCTATTCTTACCTGAGGATCATCAGGTACTTCATGAATGCTAATTAGCAAAGGTTCATGATCTCCTGGGAGGCAAATAAGGGTTGTAATTGTTATGTCAAGGGACACTGAGGGTATGGAAAGGGGCAGTAATTGATAAGGTGTCTCAGGGTATTGGTAATAGAGACACAAAACTAATTTTGAGCTGAGTTGTTTCAAACTAGTGAAGTACTTCTGCTTTGCAGTCATGGTTCAAAATCTGAACATTCTTCTGAGCTTGCTCGACTAATAAGGAAAAGTGGTTAGACCAGGAATGGAGAGTTAGGATTTCTGGCAGCTCTTTATCTGCTCTATGATCGCAGGCAAGTCGTTTCCTCTTTCACCTGACTTTGATGCACCTGGGATAGACAGATATAATATTTAAGCCTTTACCTCATGAGGTGCTCTGAAGCAGCAAAGTGTTACGGGCTACTAAGTGATGTATGTAAGGCTGCTTTTGTGTCCTATACAACTACATTTATTCCTGCTATTTTAAGTTTAAAAATTCTGTCAGCTGGGCACAGTGATTCCTGCTCTCTGTATCCAGCTGTAGATTGAGATAGCTTCTGATTTTCTTGGGAAAGTTTAGTTTTATTTGACACTTGTTGAAATTACCTCACTGCCTCCCCCTTGCACTTGCGTAATCAGACAGCTGAGATACTTCATGATTGTACTGCTACTTTAGCTTTAGGGTTGAGTTTTGGTTTGGGGGTTTTTTGAGGTTGGTTGGTTGTTTGTTTGTTTTTTGAGATCAGAGTTGAGCCTAAATTTGAGGTCTAGTACAACTCTCAAAGAACAGGTTTCTGCTGGGAAAACTGTGAGGCTATTATGGCATAACTTTTCTTCTCGCATGTGAAGACCGGCCAGTCTTTTTGTGCAGTGGTCAGGTTTTCTAGGTTGAAACAAGAGTGAATTATCCGAATATAATGAAGAAACCTTGACTGTAACATGCTACGTATTTTTTCGTTATAAAGCAGAGAGGCAAGGAGGGTCTGAAGTATGTCTTGGGAAATTACGATGCGTAGCAGGGAAACCTATTCACACTGAGATCCATTTGAATCGTAAGTCTTGAGTGAAGTCTTCTCTTAATTCCGACTCTAAAATTGCTTCACTTTCTTCTGTACATCACTGTGCCCTTCTACAGTCCAGCACACAGCTGGGGATAACTTCCAGCAGGGTATCAGGTGTCATGCAAATACATGTTTTCAGTAGTAAGTGGGGCTAAAGAAGATCAGGGGGGCTCAGAAGCAAATTGGTAAGACTTTTGGCATGCTAGGCTTGCACTTATCCTCCTGGTTTTCTGACAAGTGAAGCAGAGTACATTTACAGCCTGCAGATCTTCTTGATAATTGAAAACATACCGGTCTGCCCACAAGAACTAGACTAACTTGTGCGCCTAGCAAGACAGCTCATCTGATTTTGAAAAAAAAAAAAAAAAAAAAACAAACCAACCCCAAAACACTGGAGAAGCTCTTTAGGCTTTGGAGTTGAATCGAAGCAAAGCCACACCCTTCAGGTCTACAGCTTTCATAGCTCTGGTTTGGTTTTATTTTATGAGTGGATTATCCTGTCTAGACTCCTGCTTTGACTTGGAAGCCAGAATAGAAGCAATAAAGCTAGTTGGCTGCTTAGTGGGTGACAAACCTTCTGTGAAGTTCTCTAATTTGTTAGGGGCCTTTTCTCCCCCGTGCTCCCTCTCCTGACTGTTTGATGATACCTCACTAAGTTTTGCAAGTTGCAGATAGAGCTCCGCTAAATTTAGCATGCCAGATGCCTTTAATAAGCCTGAGCCCAGCTATCAGTTGTGTGGAGATCTGTTTCAGTCGGGCACATCCCTCTGGGGAGAGACTTGCACTATTTAAAGTTGAATGAGACTGAGATTCTTACAGCATTAAGAAACTTGGAATTCCCCCTTTTTCTCCCTGATGTTGGTTCTAAACTAGTGTTCAACACTTGCTGTTCCCTGGGACTGAATTTGTGTTTCCTCTTGAACTGTAACTCTGGAAATTGGCTTCCTCTTGAGCTATCATTCTGTATAGCAGTTGTCCTTCGGTATATGTCGAGAGGCAAAAGGCAGCCTTAGCATATGCAAACACTAATGTCTCATTTAGCCTGTGTTACTTCCACTGCTATAAAATTAAGACATAGGAAAAATAGCATTCAAATCACAGTCCTGTAGTAGGCTGCAGATAGAGAGGAACGCAGCTGCAGCAGGACTAATTGGATTGCATTTGGTCCTACAAAAAGTGTGAGGTTATTTTCTAGCAAGTGCCTGAAGAATCTTAGGGCACTGGCATGCAAGAGCAGGAGTGTTAATGGTGATGTTCTGGGCGTGCATCCAGTTTCAGTAACTGCTGCATGTCACCTCACTAAAGTCCCACTTCCATTCGGATTTTGTGGATCACTCTTCACTTCCGCTCTTACATCACTGGGCAGTGTTGCTGTGCGCTTTTAATGAACAGCAGCCTTACACACCAGAAACTGGTTCCCTTCACTAGTGAAGTCTCTGTGTGTTTTTTTTTTTTTTTTTATCCCCAGTAGCTGAGTCACTGCATGTTGCAGTTTTAAGAAATGTAAATGTAGTCCCAGGATATGTCAGGAAAGTGCTTCTGGTAGGGACGGGAGAAACTTATTGCCATTGTAAAGGCAATAGTAAGTATTTGGGGTGCTGTAAGCAGTTTGTGTTTAAGGAAGATTAATCTGAAGGAACGGAAGGAAGAGCTAGTACGACAATAGTTGGAATTAAGAGCCAGTCTTAAAGGAGGAGGCCAGGAGGTTGCTTTTAGTTAGAAGAAGGACAAGTATAAAGAGGTCATGGTAGCTCTCTGAAAAGGCATGTAGGATAGGCTGTATTGGTACCCATCAACTACTGAAGCTAATGAGCAACAAAGACAGCGTGTGGATAGACTTGAGTGCGTTTAGGATGGAAATCAGAAGAAAGCCCAAATATGAGAATAATGGTAGCTTGGGAACAGCCTTGCAATGGAAGATGTGTAAGTAGTTTCAGAGGGCTGGTATGCCATCTAGGAAAGGGTATGGATTTGTAGAACACTGTAGTAATAAGAGGCCTGACATAATGAGCCAAGTCCCTCATTCCTCCATATTAAAAACAGTTGCTTGGGATGGGGTGGCTGACTTGGTCCAGAAGCTTTGACACCTAAGATGAGTACAGTTGACTGTTGTGTGCTGCCTGGAGTGCTATTTGAAATGTTGGATGCTGGTAATAAGTGTGTATCTTCCTAGGAATATTACTGGAATAATAGAATAAAATAATCTGTTAAGGAAGGGCATGTCCTTTCTGGGCACTTCAGGCTCTTTATACATCTTTATGTTCTCTCATATGCTAATTTGAGCTCATGATTTAACTTTTTTCTTTGCAACAGCAGAGGATAGGTATTTCTGGTACAGCCTGTACTGAGCTGGAATGCACATGACTGGCCTAGTCAGACCTTAGCTGATAGAGTAAACTTAACGTTACTGATTTGGCTGAGAGGTAACTTGAAGAAGCAGGTCTACTTGTAAATAGCTATTAAAAAAAAACAAACAAACAAAACAAAACAAACCCCAAAGCTATTTCTGTTACTCCAATGAAAAGAAAGAAGTGACCATTTTGTGTCCTTTGTTACAGGTGCTTTGTCTTGGATCTTTTGAGGCTGGGGTAGTTTTAAGTCCTTAGGTTCAAAGTGCATGTTGTTCTGTAAATGATAAGGTGTAGCACAAAAATCATCTTGATGCTGAATGATCCCTGTGCTCCTCTTGCATGGTACTTGCAGTTCAAACTGGGGTAGCCTGGCACTTCTGCTCAAGAACCGACTGGTTCTGCCTCTGGCAATTTTTTTTTCTCTTCTTTATGCTGGCAGAAGACTTGTGTGGTGAACCCAGTCAGGGGACTGATGTGGCTTAAAACTAAACTTTCCTTTTTTTGGCTAGGTTAATTTTAATTGGGGTTGGTTCACCACATTGTTGCACAAATGTCTGTGCCAGCAAGAGCATGGAAATGAGTGGCTCGGGGACAGCAAGACTGCTGCTTTAGGCAGCAGTGCCAGCTTTCCCGTTTTTACTCCAGGCCCTAGTGGCACTTCTGCTGTGCTGTCCTCGGGCAAAGTGATGAACTCTCATGATGCGGGTCTTCCTTTCCATGTCCTCATTTGGTTTACTTACTGAATGTTTTTGTGTGTATTAGATGTGGTGCTGATTTAATCAGCTAGTGCTATACACTGAAGTAATTTATGGTTTGAGTACATACTATTTAAACAGACACATCTAGCATATTGATTTATGCTTCCTGCAGTGTTTCTCAAACTTTTTTTCCTATCATCCTCCAGTCTAAATAACCGGCCCTGGTGCAACTCTCGAGCAACGAGGGAACAGCTAGTGGCAGAGCACAGGAGGCAGGCAGGAGATGGCAGGAGGCAGCAATGAATGTGGCAAGTGGTGAGAGATAGGGAGTGAGCCCAAGGGCTCTAGGAGATCTGTCAACAGCACCTTTTAGCCACCTACTATTGGAACTTGTTTCTCTGGCCTGATGCCAGCCTCGGAGGTGATGTCTTGGCTCAGCAGCTATGAGCAGCCTTAGGCTCTGCTTCTGCACTTATTTATTCCCTGTCTGAAACCTTCTTGGTGAAGGTCTTCTGGCCATCGTCCCTTTCTCAGCCATCTTGTCCTGGCTGCCCCTGATAATATATCTTTGTTCTGTTGCACTGTCATCAGAAATACTCCATAGTTACTGTCTTCTAATGTCTGATTTTTTGCTTCATTAGTAACTAATTAATTTTTAATTTTAATTTAATATTAGAAAACACACTACCTGATAATAGTCTGTGTCAGATTTTTTGCTCAGGTATAAAGAGGAACTTGCTCTAGAATGACTTTGCCATCAGCTCATCGTAAGCATTCATGCTAGCATTGCTGATCTACTCAAGCTTCGATCTACTAATACAAAAAAAGTATCACCAAGGTTAATATACTACTAAATCTTTTGGACAAGAAGTCTAGGCTTTCAAGGGACTGAGCGTGAATATGAGGTTCTTCTCTTACCTTACTGACTTCCTACTCTGCAGCTAATCTGGTCTATCTGGACAGTTGAGACCTGCTCCCTTTGGTTTCTGCTGCAATGCAGACTGCAGCAAAAGAGGCTGCTGGGTCTTCTCTTTACTCCTAGTGTGATATTACTGAGGTGCTCTACTCCAGCAAAACTCTCTCCCAGACACAAGTACACCCGGGAACCCACATGCCACAGTTTTATTCCTACCCTTTGTGAGGAAAAGGTAGCAGCACTGCTGGCTGGGATTAGAAAAGGGCACAGCTTGCCTTCTGTGTGCCTGAAGAAGCCCTGCCATGCTAGGCTGAACAGCTGCGCTAAGCCGGGTATAAAACAAGTATTACAGTTACCCCACCATCTAATAACTTTGACAGTGTGCTTGTTTACAATGGGAATACTTCTGTGGTGTGAGGAGAACATCCCTACTGGCTCAATACTTTATGTTGGAATATAATTATAAAAGGGGCTTGCACAAGTAGTGATATATTAAGAAAAGAATCTTAATATTGAGAGCAAAAACAATCTAGAGGATGCAAAAGGCTGTGAAACAAAGGGCTGGTGGTGGTAGGAGTCACAGGAAAGAGATACTGCAGACTATTTCAGCACAATGTAGTGGTTTGTAGTTAGAAACTTTAGAAATATATCCCATTGCTGTTGCTTGTAGTATGCCTGGATATCTTGACATGGATGAGATGCAAGAATATGGAGACTGTTGCTGCTTCTGTCATTCTTGAGATCTCTGTTGGAGAACATACTGTCCAGTTCTAGCGAGATGTCTCTTGAGATGGCTGTACAGTTGGGCAGAGCTTAGGGGCAAACTAGAAGGATTTGTTGCTTAGCAATTGCCTTTGCAGTGAGAGAGGAGAAAGATCGACATGTTCAGTGTGGTAGGTAGAAGATAGATGAAGAGCTGCCTGGAACAATTTGCAAGAGCCCATACTGGCGTGAGATGCTTGACACCAGGGGGCCTTTTCATCTCTTTGGTAAATGTGTGACAAAAGGTTAGACTTTGGAGTCGGCAAAATTCAATATGTAAATGTCATTCATTAATTCTAAGTAGTAACCGGAACATATTAATCTGATGAAAAATTACAAAATCATCAACAGTCCATTAGTTAATGCTAGTTGGTTCTCTAAAAGGTAGGCCCTACTTAAAAATTGTTTAGCTTCTGTAGGGCTCACCAGGGAGATTGTCTGATCTGTGTCATACCAGAGAGTGGGCAATGGTCATCGTTGATATCTTTGCAGAACTGAAGACTATTGTTTGCTGTAAAAGAAAAGGAGAAAGTGGGTGTGAGGGCAAGTTATGCTTCTTCAAGTAAACATTAAAGGCTCTGTTCCTCTAGCTTTTTCTGATAGTTTTGCAGGCTGCAGTACAATGCCTAGAAAGCATTGTATATTTATCACCCATCATTGGTAGCGACAACGGAAACTGATACAATATCTGGAGTACTAATCATTTAAGGTGTTTTGATGTATAATCAAGGTCAGTTAATAAAGCAGAGACAGATTATACTCTGCATTGTTCGGTACAGTTCTTGAAGAAAAAAGTTGGTGGTCGTTATCTCTTCTTTGTTTCATTGTATTATGTAAGTTAATCTGGGCTGTTGTGTCCTAGGCATCAACATATTTGAAAAAACAAGCTACCAAGGCACAAGAGGCATTGGGGGTGGCATTATTAGAATGAACTTGAAGGCCTGGCATACAAGGATCTTAGAAGGCTGCCTTTTTGAAAATAGAATTTGGCTTTTTTTAAAAAAGGCAAGCAGTGTCTTTACCAGTGTTTGGGCCGAAAACAATCTGATTGCCTGTATGTATTTGGTAAAACAAGGCTGAGATGAACCTAGAATTGTGTGTGTTTCTAACTTGACATGCATTGACTGTGTACCTGCCTGTGTATTGGGGTGACCATTTGGGAAAAGATCTTGGTTATCTTGATTTTTTTGTTTTCCATTCTTGTAGTCCTCATTAAAACTGTCTACCTGCACCTAAGAAATTGGTTTGGGGAATATGAGGGGGTTTTTTTTGTTTTGCTGGTGTTTTTTGTTTGGTTTGGGATTTGTTGGGGGTTTTTTTGTTTGGTTTTTTTTTTTTTAGTTTGTTTCTGTGTATGTAGTGTTTCTGTCAGGAAGTTAGTCTTGGAAAAAGGAGAAGCTTGGTCTGTTTCTTCTCAGTATAATTCAGTGCAGGTATTTTAAGGTTGCGATTCTGCTCTCAGTCTGCGGGAAGATTGACTTCAGTGATGATTATAATCAATGCGGATATCACCTTCAGAGTGGCATGCTTGCATATCAACAGGCTTAATATGAGTTTGCGCGCTGTGTTGTTGCTTTTTAGACACAGATGTCTAGTAATGACTTAGTCTTGGTCTAAGCATAAGCTTTGTATTGATAGGTAGTAAAATTAAGGCTGGCTTTGAAGCATGGATAAGGACTTCATTTTCTTGGTCTCTATTCTAGCCTCCTGACCCTCCCATGTTTTCTTTGTTGTTAGTTTTGGGGTTCCCCCCCCCGCCCCCTGTGATCTTGATGATCAGTGAGGAAATTAATGGGTTAAAGTTAAAGCTAATACTTCTACAGAGATTCATGTTCTCCTGTCTCCCACCCAATAGTGCTATGGTACCTCAGTGTTAAGTGTGACCTGAGAAACTTCTGACTGTATAGCACTGACTGAAATTGGGTTTGGGAGTTAAGTCAGCCACCAACAGAAGACTTAATTGTATGGGTTGGACGTTGCAGTTCAAATATGTATTGAACTGATTATTAGGTGGGACAGTTCTCTAAGCATAAATAAAATAATTAATTTTTGGTGTCGTCAGAAATTTTGCAGTGTGTCAGATGTTAAGCATGTTTTGATTTGTTCCAGTAGCCGGATCGAGCTGGGAGATGTGACGCCACACAACATTAAGCAGCTGAAGAGGCTAAACCAGGTCATTTTTCCTGTCAGCTACAATGACAAGTTCTACAAGGATGTACTGGAGGTTGGCGAACTAGCCAAATTAGGTACAAATGTTCTTGCCAGTAATTGTGGGCTATGGTGGCAGAAGTCCTCACCATTGCTATCCATAATGGTTTTGAATAGCAGATCCTTCTATTTTGTTGTTTTACATAATGAAAAATAACTGTTTGGGAACCTCAAAAAGCCACAGTCCCAACCTCAGAGGGTTTGTGTTCTAAGTAGATTAAATTTTACTGGGAATAGGCCTGTTTTCTGTTACAGCAGAAAACTTGGGATACGTATGCTGCCAGCTGACCTCCTGATGTCATTGGTGGTTGGTTTGAACTGTAATAAGCTACCCACTGTGTCAGAGCACCGTTGGTAACTTCAATCCAAGAGTTAAGCCACAATGTATATTTTATCTGGATGGGAGAATTAGCAAGAGGGGAAGGAAGGAAGATACAGGGCATAAATGAAGGAGCTATATGTACAGTTTGAGACTTGTGACTGATAACACTTTGTTTCCCTCCCTGGCAGCCTATTTCAATGATATTGCAGTGGGAGCAGTGTGCTGCAGGGTGGATCACTCCCAGAACCAGAAGAGACTGTACATCATGACACTCGGATGCCTGGCACCCTACCGAAGGCTAGGAATAGGTAAGGAGGTTCTTTTGTATCTGAGTCATCAAAGAAACCAGATTGCTGTGCAGCCTTCTAAATGCTCTTTCAGATTTTTAACCAAGATAGTGCACTTTTAGACCACTGAACGGACTTTGGAACGGACTTTGGGGAAAGAGTATGATTTATGATGTGCTCTTATTCCTGCGTTTTGGAAATGGACTTTTTGTAGCACTTTCTAATTCAGGATTTCAGATTATTTTAATGTTAATCACGTTATCATGCTGTGATGTAAATACTCTGCTTCTATACATATGAAAATTGATGCACAGAGATAAGAAATAATTTGTTAGAGGTATGCAGTCAATATGTGAGTCATTACAAGTAGAACACAGCACTCCTTCATTGGGTTATCTCTTCACTCTTCTAAATGTAGGGTTTTTTTCTATTTATTTTGTCTTTATCACTACTGATTATTGCTGCTCAAGGGTAGTACCTGCTTTCTGTCTATACTGCAATTAGTCCTTTTCTCCATGTTGCAAATCCATAGGCCAGATTAATCAAGACCTGGTAGTGACCTGTTTGCTTTGATAAACTGGAATGAAAAGATAACTTTATTTTAAATTATTTCACCAAGTCTTTATTAGAAAAACTTAGCAATGCTCTCACTGCTTCAACAATTGTTTTGACTGTATTTTGAGGTGAGTTTGAGCCCTTGAAGCTATATTTAAATCAGCTGCTTTAGATGTATGATTCTGGGCTGTTGGTTTTTTTTCTCCAAAGAAACAGTGAATTAAATTTTGCAAGCAGTCAGAAAGATAGTAAAATACTTGTATACCATGTTTTTATTTGCCTTTCCTAGTTCTCACAAGCTCTGTCATTTTAGCCTACCTACAGTTAACGTGCCTCTCCTCAAGAAAGCTGTTAGCTAAGTACAGACTCGATTGTGCACTTCTGGTTTTCTTAAGTATCTCTTTTCCTTTTGGCAGGAACTAAAATGTTGAATCATGTCTTAAACATATGTGAAAAAGACGGCACTTTTGACAACATCTATCTGTAAGTAAATGAGTTACACTCATGCATTTTTGGAGCCATGATAGAGACATATGTGGGAGCAAAGGGAGGGAGATCCAGGAGCATTTTTAGTATGTTTAAGTGGGGTCATGGGGACACCTTGTAAGTACCAGCAAGAAAGCTAGAGTCATATTCTGGGCTTGTTGTGTGATGCTGAGAAAACCAAAAGCTTGCTTGCTTTAGAAGGGCTTCTGCAAATTTGCTGAGTTTGAAAGTAGTTTAGTTACAAGATGATGTTGTATAGCAGAATTACACTGTATGACTAAAAAAAAGTTTGGAAAGAATTTTTTTTTTACCATACGGTGTTGTCCTCAGAATAGAAAATACTACAAGTCTTGCATGTAGTTTTGATGCATTTGCTGTCTGTCTCTTATGACAGTACTATATGGGTTAGAACATCAGATCAGAGGTGCTTGCAAGCACTCTAGGTTCACATTCATTAGCAAGGTCCAACTGCTTATTCCCATTCTTGCACTGTGCCAGGTCAGCTGTTTGTGCAGCCACACAGTAAACTAGGTCAATGACCTGACCCAGCTGGGGAAGCTGTTTTCAGTTTTGTTTCTGGGTGTTGTTTTTTATTTTAGAGTGTTTGGGGGGTGGGGGGTTGTCTTGTTGGGTGTTTTGTTGTTGTTTGTTTTTTTTTTTTTAAATCAACTGCATGTCTGCGTAAGCACTTGGCATGTTGCGGACATGAAAACAAGCACTGGGGTAGAGGACAGGGCTGCTTTAAAGACCACCACCATCCTAATAGATCCCCATGGAAACAGAGCCTGAAACCCATAGATGCCAAAGCTTTGTTTCCCCTTTGCTGCTGGCTGCACACTTCTGCTTTTTCCTGTGCATTGGTGTCTGTGTGATTACCAAGTGAGCTGATGCAGTTTTTGGCCAGATCGCTTCTCTGAGACACCTTCTTTCTTGTCCATCACTGCTGGCTTATACCAGTACAAGCACGGTGCACTGGTAGAGCTAGTCCCACAGCAGGTACGTTTTGGATGGACTTGCACTGCCACAGAACTGCCCCCTAAACTCTTGCCGGGACTGTTGAAGATGCTTCGTGAGGAGTGTTTCATACACTGGTATCGCTAGATGGAGTGACTTTCTCCTCTAGCGTAGTCCACCTCTGCAAAGGAGGTGCAATGTCTTCCAAGTCCTCTACTGTTGTAGTTTTGTGCCATCTCTGTAAGAGGAATAGGTGTTTTAGAGAGGAGTCTGAATAAAGCTGCTTTTGGCTTGTATTCCTGCTCTCCTGCTGCAGAAGAAGTGATAATGAACTCTCTCAGATATCTGCTAGTTGGCACAGGCTTTTCTTTTTTGATTTTGCATGTTACTGTGTGCACAGTGAAGGAACTGTTTGCTGGTTTCAATGCAAAAACCAAATCCTTCAAAATCCTTCTTTCCATTCCATTTCCAATCCCAGGATTCTGGGATGACTAAATAGCCCCCAAAGGTGGGCATAACAAAGTTCTTTTAGTGGCCCATTGATTTTATTACTATGTCTGTTGGTTGTGCATCTTCTATCCGAATGTATTGCGCAGCTTAGCACCCAATTTGATATCAGGGCCTAAATTTGTCATTATTATGAAGTTCCCTTACAGCTATTTGGTGCTTATTGGGCTTAACACTAAGATCTTTTGTGGTGTTCTGCTGTTGCTTCCAGAGTTGCTTTGGTTCTATGGTTATGCAGCAGCATGTTGTCATGACAAAGTGATTCATGAGCTTGCGCAGTGTCCACTGAATTTGGGGAGTGTTTAATGAATGCCTTTTGCTGAGCCAAATATCTTTTTCTTTTCTTTTCTTTTCTTTTTTTTTTTGATGGAACTTATGCAAATAAATGTCCTAGTCACTTAGGATGAAGAACTGATGGCTGTTTGTTTTGGAGGCCTTGAAACTCTTGGAATATGATAGCAGGATCCGTAAAACTCTGGGGGAGATAAATAAAAGGGGAAAGGACTTTGTAAGTCCATAGGGTTTCTTTGTGCTGCCATTGCTTTTTATGAGGAGAGAGGGGTAGGTAGCAGTGAGCAAGGAGTTAAAATCTTATCAAACACCATTGCCAGTCTCCTGTTGCAGCATGTAGGAATAATCACTCGACAACTGTTTTGGTCATCTGAGAAGTGTCACTACAGGAAGTTAAAATTGGCTCTGCAGTGGAACTTTGTCATGTATTTCCACAAAATATCTGTCGCTTCCAGATTAAGAAAAATTGAAATTACTGAGTTAGTAATGCTTCAGAGCGTCTCTGGTATTGTGTTCCTTAAAAGAGCTTTACTGAGGAGAAACATTTGCCACATCTCAGAATTATTGTCACAGGCCGTCCAGGAGCTGTGTGTTAGCTCAGGATTGATTTGGTAGGACCAAAATTTCCAGTCCTGAAATGACATCATCATTCTTGTCTCTATCTAGATAGCTCCTTTTCTTATCTTGTCTTTGACTGTTCTGAGTGTGGAGGCAGAGCACTGTACTGCAGAAAGTTCTGATACCTGTCTCTCTATCCTCCTTTCTGTCTCAGGCATGTCCAGATCAGCAATGAGTCCGCAATTGACTTCTACAGAAAGTTTGGCTTTGAGATCATTGAGACGAAGAAAAACTACTACAAGAGGATAGAGCCCGCAGATGCTCATGTGCTGCAGAAAAACCTCAAAGCCCCTTGTCTTGGCCAGAACGCAGATGTGCAAAAGACCGACAACTGAACAAAACCCCAACGAACACTTTCTTGCACTTGCTTGTCGCCAAATAAGGAAAGAGAGGCCTCTTGATTTTTTCTTTTTTTTTTTTTTTTTTTTACTCCATCCCTTCATCCTCTTAATTTTTTTTTCTTGACCTCTCTCCAACAAAATGTAATGCTTCTTCCAAGGATTGTCCAATCATGTTTGGGGTTGGTTTTTGGGGTTTTTTTTTTTGGTTTGGGTTTTTTGTTTGGTTTTTTTTGGTTTGGGGGTTTGTGTTTTTTTTTTTTTTTTTTAGCTCTCCTTTCTGGTTTTTTTTTTGTTTGTTTGGGGTTTTTGTTTTTAGGTTTTTTGGGATGGGAAAAGGTGTGCAGATCTTTTAAGTTTGAGGTGTGGAGGGCTTGAGCAGGTTATCCTGATAACAAGTTTCCTTCAGAATTATCTCTTTCAGTAATCAGAATGTAAATCCAATGGGGGGGGGAAGGAAAAGCAATATCTTGTCCTTTGACTCCTACATTATTGTGTTTTTTATAACCTACAGGGTACTTTACTCCCCCCCAACCTTTGAATGTTACTTCAGTACTTCCCACTCTTCCTCTTAATTCCCCCACCTCAAAAAAAGTATGTTTAGTTCTTCCCAATATTTTTGAGTATTGCTTTTTCCTCCATCTGTTGCTGAGAAGGGCGGGCTACTTTACCATACCTTTTCACTCTGCCTGGGCTGATCTTTTTGAATGCTTTTTTTAAATACTCCTCACCCAAGCTGGTGCTACACTTCTTAACTGACTGAGAGGAGGGTTTAGAGTGGTCTTTGGTTTTTTCTTATTTTCATTTACCCAACTCCCAGCAGACTTCTGCCAGAGTAAGAGCTAGATCTGTTGTTGGCAAGAGTAACCTTGTAAAAATATGAATCCTGAGGCAAGACCCTTGCTTTAAAAATGGGTGAATTGCTGTAGGGCTCACTGAGAGTTAGTTTTAGCTGTGTTGTTGGGATGGGAAAAGCGACTGTGACCACCTTACCAGCTTTGATCATGTAAGGCAAGCACCCATCTCCAGATAAATTTGTTACAGCTACTAAATCTGCGGTGACACATCTGAGATGAGGCAAGGGTTGAGGAAACCAGGCAGCAAGGCTGAGAAGGCAAACATGAATCTGACCCTGATCACATAGCTTTGCAGGGGTCTCCTGGATTTGCTTGGGATTGGCTTGGCTTGCTGTGTTTATGTGCTCCTTTGGGAAGAGGTGGTGAAGAACTGCACAGTTTGCTCCTTTGAAGATTATTTTCCCCTTTCCCTGTTCAGTGGTAATAATGGAGTTCCCCTCTTGCGAGAGGGTGTTCATGGAGCACCAGAGAAAGTGGCATATATTAGAGCATTTTATGGGTTTGGAAAATAGGCTGACTGGCTTCTTCCTAGTACTGTAACCTCAAAGCTACAGTAAACTCTACTAAGCTCTGCTTTGCATCCTTTCATGCTTTGTTTGCGTGAATATCAGTGCTTCTTTCTATGCACTGTTGCCAGCAATTTTATGTATGCCAATACAGATACCAACTTGAGCTTGGACTCTTCTCCAAGCACCTGGGAAAGTGCACTGAGCTGAGACAACACCAACCTGCCCCATCCCCCAAGTAGATATTGAACTGCATTCCTTTCCTGTTTGTTTTTTAAAGTTTAAATCCGCATCTTGAATTCATCCGCTTTGAAAGCCTCCAACCTATAGTGCGCATTGCAGCATACATCTGGTTAGTAGGTGCTGTCCAGTCACTCGAGGGTGACTTGGGAACCAAGGATTTCAAGACGGGAGTTGTGGCGAGGCAAGGGATGGCACCCCTCATTGCACATTGTGTGGTCTTTGATACCCGAGGGGGGATTATACAAGCTGCTCCAGAATTACTCCTTCTTTCCCAGAGGTGCGTAGTGTTTGTTGGAGTGCATCTTGACAGACCTATGCTGGAAAACAGCTACTTTATTTGCTGGGTTTGCACTAACTGAGTCTTGGGGATGGGCAGATCGCTAACATCAAAAGCCCCCTCTGCATGGCCTGAGCACCTGTGTTTGCAACACTCGGTGGCAGACTCTGGCTAGAAAGATGCAAACAGTTTCCTCGGCCAGAGGCAGCCTAGTTTTGACAAAAGCTTATTTTTAGTACTGCTAGGACCTGCTCGCACTGGTTATGTTGGCAGTTCCAGCATCTTTCTAGAAGGGGATGTATTGAAGCACAATTAGCTTGTTATATGCCAACATAGTTTCCCTGGCCATCTGTAGACCAAACTAAGAGAAGTATGTGGAGAGAGAGCGAGAGATAGTATTGTATTTGAGGATGTTTGTGCAGCACAGCTGTAACTCAGACCATAGCTGCCTCTGGTGCCAAGCAAAGTGCTCTTCATTCTTCTAGAACTAAGTGGTAAATGTTTGGGTTGGGTAGATGGGTGTGGGGATATGAACTCTTAGGATTTGCTGTTGTTGTAGGCTTCCACAAATCAGTGTGTTTCACAGACAGTTTTCCTTCAGGTTTAAAAGTACGAGTCTGATGTCTGAACTTACTTGGATTAACCTTTTTTTTCTGTCTCTTTTTGCTTTGGGCTGCCATCATTCTATGAATGTATCCCTGAAAACAATTCGTAAAGCTCCTATTCCACAGCAAACCTGCCTCATTGTAACTTCTGCTAAAATGTTTTGTAGGAGGTGGAAGAGAGAGTAACCACAAATCTAAGATTCCTTTTCCCAGGCTATTAATCCTGGAAAACGGTTGTTGAATCTTGAATACAAGGTTTAATCTAAATCTCGTAGAAAAGCTGTGTTCCCTGTACATGGATAAGGGCAAGTGAAGGTCAGTAGTTCTGGATGACAAACAGTTGTATTTTATTAGCACATCAGCTGTGTTGAGTGTGGGGGGAGAATGCTGTTATCTTTAGTGCTGTTATCCAGAGACACTGAAATTGTGTGAAGTATGGGCTCATGGCAGTAACTTCACTTACTCTGGCTGTTGCTGCAGCAGGATCTCCTTTTAGCTTGAAAATAACAGCTTATGAACAACTAAATTTTTTAAAAGTTGGGAGTTTCAGTGGGGGAAAGAAAACCAAACAAAACACCGGCACTTCCTGTTCTGGATGAAGATCTATCAGGAAAAATGTATGATGCGACTAACTGCTTTAGAGTGTAAATTGTGTATATACGAGTTATTCCTGAATCTCTGCAACTGGTTTTGTGATACATCGGTTGAAGTATGAAGATATTATCCACAAAAAGACTCCTACTGGAGAAAACCATGGTACAGGGGAAAAAGAATCATCCAGGAGAGATATCCCTCATTTTTGGGAGGGGGAAGGGAGAGATTTTATTTTGTGTTAAGAAACTGGCTGAGTTTACATGATGCAGCTAATGGTTAAACCTGCCAACTAAATATGACATACTGTTGCAATTGAAACGAACTTACGTGTTATTTCGTTAAATCTTGATGGTGCCCTGTGTCTAGTAAAAATTTGATCCCCCAAATTGTTTTATTCTCCCCCATCTTGTAATCCAGGGTCAGCTGCTATGCACAAAGTCTGTGTTTTGTAAAGTGTTTGCTGACTTGGATGTTTCTTTTGAATCTGCAACTGCTTCCTGATTAATTTGGCTAAGACCACCCCTGGTCTCTTGAGTTAAGATTTAGGCAAAGGTATGCTGTATGCAGTTTACAGATGCATTCTCAATGTTACAAGTTAAGTTGCAGGGGGAGCAAATTCTTTACAATAAGATGGTCCATTTTTAATCTTTATCATTGCCCTTGTTGTACATCAGGAGCATGTTTTTGTTTTTCTCAAACTCTTTAGAAATACCGTTCAGAATAAACGTGCACTATTTGAGTTATGTCATTTACAACTTGTCGTGTGCATTTTTTTGCAGTCCAGCTGTTTCCCTCTGAAATCAGATATAGAATATTCCTCTGATGTTTCATAAACTGTGTAACTTGGAAGATTTCTAACATGAACTGTGAGTTGGGCTGCTGTGATGAATGCCATGGGTGTCTGACAACTGAGAGTGGGGTCTGTTTGTTTGTCTTCCCTGAAGTTATGAGCCTTTTCTCAGAAATACTCTGTCTTGTGGGGTGGTGGGGAGGAGAGGAAGAGGAACTGTCCATTGGAATATTTTTGCATCGACTAGTGAGCAGTCTTGAAACAAACAGACCAGCCATCAAGAACTCTGTGTTTTGGGCTTTGTAGGTTCAATATTTTAAAGTATTCAAATTAATTGCTAGCTGTTGCAAATCTTGACAACAATCTTTGAAAAACTATGGTCTTTACCTGTAAAAGTAACTGGTGTTCAGATGCAGTGAGTACTCTTCCATACTGACTTTTCTCAGAAAGGTATTTAAGTAAAACTCACATCTCTTCTTAACTATTCCAGTCCCTTCTGTTAAAGCCATTTTTTGTCTGTAGTTTCCTTTTGCTCCTCTCCTGCTTTGGAGTGCCATTTATGAAGTGATAAAAGTTGCACTGTGGTACATTTTCTGGGGAAGAAGAAATGTTACCCCAAATATCCTCTATTCTGTTCATATAAATATTCTGTCTGCTTATTTAAGTTCCTCTAGAAACTGCTTTATCAGTGGACAGAGTTGCTGCAGTCATTAGGATAGCATGTAAAAGCAAAGCTCAGGCTCTGAAACTTGACTGTGGTCTTGAGCTGCTGCTACCAGCTGTCTCCCCTGACCTCTGCTGGAGGGCCTGGAAGGCACAGCTGGAGATGAACTGCTACCAGGAGTGCAACCTTCATCACTCTGTCCTCACCAGCAGCTGCAGAAGCTGGAAAACTTCTGCTGTACTTAAACTGCTGCAGCTGTTCTCCAAACCACTCAGCTTTTATTGAGCTCTCATAGTTTTTTTTTCCTTCCCCATGCTCATCCCAGTCACCTCTCTATAATGGCCTGTACAGTTTTAGACAATTCGGTTACTCCTTTACAGGGAAACTAGCAGATAACCTCTGATTGTTCATGTTGCCCTTTCCCAAAGCTTTGCTGGTTCTACTAGTATCTTAAGACAGGCAGTTCTGTTCCCCTCACTGTATTCAAAACTTGGTTATTTGAGGGGTCCTTATGGTGTGCTATTATCTTTTAGTTATAACAGTTTGCTTTGTTGTTGTTGTTACTGAGATGATTATTTAAAGAACAGTTAAAATGCCAGGATCTAATAAGTGAGTAGTTGAGTCATTCACTCCACATGAAAAACTGGGGTTGTTGGTTTTTCCCCAGCGTGTACATCAGCCTATTTACCTGTGCTGGATATAATTTGCTGTTACAGTGCCAGTCACTCAGCATTAGAAGGGTCACCTGTTATTCTTCATTCTTACAATCTTGACTAACCTCCAGCAAATTTTTGCCTCACTACTTTCTTTTTTAAAATACTGTTGAGGAGTAGAGACCCTAGCATGAATCTCTTGCCTAAAGGCTTTGTGGCAACACCATCTCAAGCTGTCTGGGCTGCAAAGTGCGTTGCCAGCTTTTTCTTCCACTCACTTGCATGTATATGGCCCACAGTCCAAGAACCTCCTGTACCTGGGGAGAGATGCACTGACCTCTCTTCTGATGGCCTTTGTCGGCTGCTGTATCACATCATACAGACTTAGGCCATTACTGTTCACTAAATGATTGAATCCAAACCTGCATGACAGCCAAGTATTATGCCTTCATTCAAAAAGAATGCACTCAGGTTGTTCTTGGTTAAGACTATTCAAAACAAAGCTGCAGAAGCTCTTCCTTTTCACCTGTCACACTAACAACAAATCATCTCATCTACTCAGTCCAAAACTTTTCTAAATATTGGTGCAAAACCTGTTTGGTTTTTTTGTTTGGGTGGGGGTTTTTCGGTTGGTTTTTTTTTTTTTTTGAAGCTATCTCATCATATAATTACTGGTTTATATTCACTACCAGAAACAGGCTACTGATATTCAACAATTTCCTATTATATATGATTTTACCAGTGTATTTTTGCCTCCTGCTGGATTTTTGCTGCTGTATTTCCGATATCTAAAACTGTATGAGTAGCTTGAAGCTTCACAAGCTCAAACACTCCAGGACATAGTAGGGCTGCAGAATGTAAACTTGGTTTTGCTGCTTTGGACAGGGGGTGCCTTGTTAGTGAAAATCTTCACTGGAAAAGCACACTACCCTTTAAAAGGGGCGGGGGGAGTAACTCAGTTTATATTGGAATAAATTGACAGAGCATGGGTATTTCAGATTTCATTTGTCTTCCCGTTTGGTTATGACAGTCAGAACTAAAAAATACAAGAACTGAAAAAGTGCACTTACATTTATACTTTACACTGTGAAGTTGCTATTTACAGTAACTTTAGAATTTTTCTGCAAAAACAGCTAGGGCCTTAAATTTCTTCACAGCTGGCAAATGGGTCTTCCACTTAACACCAGCTGCAAGATTATTTTGCAAGCAGCAGCTATTCAAAATGAAATGGTTTTTGTTGTTGTTGTTTGGGGTTTTTTTTTTTGTTTGTTTGTTTTTTTTTAACATCTAATTGCCACTATGACTCATTTCAGCAGCAGCAAAGTTCTTGGATGCTGCTTCAGAAACTTGTCCCTGCTCTGTATTACATATTGTAGGAGGATATATGGACACAAGATACTTTGTGGGGAAAAAGGCATCTACATTTTCCATAAAGCCTAAACACCACAGTTCTACTTTTTTAGGTTGTCTCAGAAAGAAGAGGCTTTGCAACTCCACTGTCACTTACAGATGAGCAGAGAGATGATGTACTGGTAAGATGCAGTTTGTACTGGTAGGATACATTTGAAAAGAGTTCCAGAAAATAACTTGCAGAACATCTGTGGAAGGAAACGGTTGAGGCTGGAAATAGAATGCTACCTTATTATGACTAGGAATTGAATTAGAGAGGTGTTAGCAGGAAGTATGAGCTGAGGTAGGGAGTTGTTAATGATTCAGACTCCCCAATTTAGCAGAAGAAAGAACACTTTTCTTAAGCTCCGATTTAATTCACGAGGAAGACGGATGAAGGGTTTTTAAAATCTCAATTCCTCCCCAGAGCTTTGATTGCGGGGGAAGTGGGTCAGCAGTATTTCAGTGTATAAATGTTATTATCAGTGAGGTCTACTCAGCTCCAACGGTGATTGGCCTCCTTCGGGTGATTCCCAGCACCTGACCAGCTGAACTCAACCTTTACCGGCAGCTGCTTGGCAGAGTTTTCCTCTTCCATGCTGTCTCACTCCAGCCGCTCTTCTGACAGAAAAAGATTTTCATATCTGAAAAATAAACAAATAAATAAAATTACACAGGAGGTTGCTTTTTTTTTTTTTTACCTGCTGGCTCGGCGGAGTCCCCCCAGGCTTATCATCAGCCCCCAGAGGCCTGACCTGGGGCCCCTTCCCCAAGGGAAGAAGCGGGCGGCTTCCCGCCGGCCGGGGGAGAGGCGGTTTAAGCCGGCGCTGAGATAACGGCGGCCGCCTTCCCCTTTAAGAAGTTCCGCCCGCCTCTCGCCCCTCCGTGCTCCTCTTCTCTCATTGGTTGGCTGAGGTGCCGGTCTCCGCCAGTTCCTGTTTCGGCCACCTTAACTTGTTGGCGGTTCGCCCGCCCTTCTCAACCTCTCTTGGCCTTTCATTGGGCCGCGCCGCCAATGTTTGTGGTGGCGATTGGCCCGCTCCCGCTCCTCCCCGCCCGCTTTGCGGCGAGCACTGCCTTCCCCCCTCCCGCCCTTCTTGATTGGCTGGGAAGCCTCGACCCGCGGGCTTGGATTGGCTGCCGCCGGCTGCGCGTGCGAGCAGCAGGGTGGGCTGCGCGGGAGCGGAGGGCGGGGAGCGAAGGCAGCGGCGGAGCGGCGGCTGACACGGGGTGTCCGCTCGGAGGATGGTCCCCGCGGTGGGGCTGCCGCCTCTCGGCCCCCCCAGCCCTCCTGTGAGTGCCGGGCGCTACCGCGGGGGGCTCACAGCGGGAGCCTGGGGAGGAGGAGGAGGAAGGGTGGGACGGGTGAGCCGCCTCCGCCTCGGGCCTCCTCAGCCGCCGGTCGGAGCACCGGGCTGGGCCGGTGGCCCCTTTGTCTGTGAGGAAAATCTTTGTGTGGGCCCGACCCGGCCCGGGAAAGGAGCTGGGAGCTGGAATAAGGCGAAGGGAAAGCGGCTGGAAGAGTGCGGGCGGACCTTTTGTGGTGGGGGCTGCTCGCTGCCCACCTATCCTCCCGCCTCGGGTGTTCCTGCAGGCACCCACCGCCGTGGGGACGGGTTTTTTGGTTTTGTGGGGTTTTTTTTTGCTCCGGAGAAGTTTTGTTGCCTCTGTGGTGAGGGTTGGGCGCTTCCCTGCCCGGCGTGGATAGGGTCTGGAAGTGCTGGTGCGTGTGTAAAGGGGAAGGCAGTTGGGGTTTGGAGAGCGGGGTGTTTTTATCGTTTGGAAATCTTGATGGTCTGAGGCCACGGGCTGTCAGTTGACGTTCAGAAAGTTAGCTTCGGAGAGAGCGAAACGCGGGCACGGGTTCTTAACCGTAACATCTTTTCGACGTGGTCCGGGATAGAGAATGTGCTGCGCATCGCCTCTGTGTGCTCTTGTTGTGTGACATCTCGAACCTGGAAGTTAGTCGGCTTCAGAGTACAGTGCGAAAGTCCAGCTTTTCTTATTTAGAATTTGGTCCCTGGAAACCTAATTTTTCCTGTTGGTTGCGTTTTCAGCTTGGTCTCCTAAGGAAAGGTGGCTTGTGGACACGCTCTGTCTATTCCTTCTCCACCTAGTAATTGTAGCTCTCTGGCCAATTTCAGTCAAATCTGCCAGTGACAGAAAGACATTGAAGTCTTCAGTTTCATGGAAATCAACATCTGATAAATGCAGAAGATCACAATTACTGCTCACTCCAAGGGCAGGGCACCTAGAATCCAGCTCCTTGTGACAGGCAGCGTGGGTGAACTGAGTCCCATCAGCATACACGTGGCTGAATACAGCTGTAGCACACGATGCCGTTTGTCCAGGGAAGTTTGCAGGGAAAAGGTGGAAGTAAGGCGAAGAAGAAGGGAATAGTGATGTGTTGAGTCACGGGCCATAGAAAATCACACATCTTTATTTTTGCCTTTCACATAATAGCTTGGCCTTCTATTAGACTCCACCCAAGCATATGAGTATTAAATCCTTTTAGCAGAGGTAGCTTAATGATTGCACAGCTAAGCATTCAGAAGTCAGGTAATGTAATAGCTTGGTTTGGAAGCATGATTTAGGCTTTGCTTTTTTATATACAATGCATTGGGACAATCTTACTTATGTGATTACATTGCGTAGCACTTTAAGAATCTGCAGAGTATTGTTTGTCACTCATGAATTGTGTGCGGTAATCAGACAAATAGGAAGGAAGAAACTTCCTGTGGGGAAATAGTTATTATTATCAAGATTTAGAATTTTTTATTTTGACTTTCAATTAGTGCCACAATAGTAATTCATAGGTACATTTTGGGGTGAAATAGACTTGACAACTGAAAATGCGTTTGTCATTGAATGGGAAATAAGCCTAGGAAACGCTCATGTTGTGAGCATGATTTTGAGATGCGTGTATTCAAAATAAAGTGTTGGGTATGTGAAGCAGTATGAGAACATTGCAAACTTTGAAGTATTTGGATATTACTTATTCCCTTAGAGACTTACTTATTCCCTTAGGTTATGGACACATGGGAAGATTTTAATGGAGTAGGTGAAAAATGGTGGTGGATCCTGGAGGAGCCTGACAGCTGCAAAGAGATAATTAGGATGTAAGTGATTGATAGTGGCTTTGCTGCTTTAATTCCTGGTTTTCCAAGTAGTGTTCCCAGGAGCTGACCAGGGACGGGCTGAAGTGACTGTCACTCAAGCGGTGCCTTGGTGTGTGCCTGGCACGTGCCTGCTGTGTGCATCACAGACTCTACGTTTGTACCTGAAGTTTAGTCATAGTCTGAAATTCCAAAGACACCTCATGAGAAAGAAGGCAAAAATTCAGTGAACGTGTTCTGCTTGCACCGCTGGCTGAGCTACTCCAGCTGCTTTTCACCTTGTCTCTTCT
The DNA here is from genome assembly GCA_027564655.1 of Leptodon cayanensis. Lineage (NCBI taxonomy): Eukaryota > Metazoa > Chordata > Aves > Accipitriformes > Accipitridae > Leptodon > Leptodon cayanensis. The sequence goes on from JANXJC010000031.1 coordinate 2,326,397, forward strand.
TGGGTGAACGTAGAGGATGCTTCCTTCTTTTTTAAAAGGGAGGAATTAAAGAGCTACTTTTATGTGGGTTGTTTTGGTGGTGGTGATGGTGACTCCCCCCGCACCCCATATGCTGAAATCATAAGAACACCTCCGGCTTCCAGATAGTGAACTATAATGAATTAGGCGACAAAGAGATTTGGAATAGTTCCAGTCCAAATATTCAAGCATGCTTTTAATTTGCAAAGTACGTTGGCATAAGGTGTGTGACGTTGTAACAATCATATCCAGCTTGGATGCGAATTAATACCATGTACGGGTTGAAGCTGGATACTGCACAGGGTAGAAGAAAGACATAAATACATGAGGAAGTCAAGGGCTGGGACATGCTGGATTTCACAGGAACCATTCTGTTGTTCAGTTTTTGTACAGTAGTGCTTGCGTTTTTGTAATAAGTGTTTGGATCCACAATGGTCTTAAAAATAACTTTGTAAATGAGACGTGACTGGGGGGAGGTATAACTAGCATAGCATTTAATACGAAGGGATTCTCAGTGAATCATCATTGTTTGCATCGTAAGAACTTGTAAAAAATATCACGAAGTTTATGCTACTTTGAAGGATAGTGAGTAAGCATCACAGCACAGTCTTTCAGCTGAGGCAGTTTTCAATTAAATAACAATATTGAACATTGGTCCTGATTATCAAAACGCCAGCGGAGAGGTGTGCCTAGCTGTGTGTACAAACCAGGTGTTCAGATGAAAATGGATATGTAAAACGTGTGCATGCATAGCATCTGACAGCTTTGATGTTCGTAATCATTTTGTAATGGGTCTAGTTAAAATTCTCGAGCTTCTGAAGAAGGGTTATACTTGTCTCCGGCCTGAAGGGCTGCTCACCCATAGTATTGCTGGTCACTTTATAACTTAGTTCCTGTGCTACCATTCTTCATCTCTGTCATGTTTGTGACTCCTTTATTCAAGTTACATCCCTCAGGAACACGTTACCCTATTCTGAAGGGTATCAGTCATAATGTGAGTTGAGCGTGTGTTCTGGAAAGTGGAGCGAAAACATCTCAGGTTGAATGGTTGAGCAGTAGGGCTTCCTTTGTTTCAGATTGCAGTTAATACATGTAAAGTCACAACTCCCTGATTAAGAAACATTGTGCGGTGCCTGGTTTGTGTAATGCTAACCTAACTTGCTGGTTAAAATACAATTCCAGCTTTTATATGTGCATATTGTGTGTCCAAAGTTTACTTTGGTTTGATCTTACAAGTGTAGCACTGTTGTCATGCTCTGAGTAAGCACAAAAGCGATTCTGCTGCGTGCACAGGATTGACAAATTTTGTGTAAACTCAGTTTTTTTGTAAACTCAGTTTGTTTCCTGTATGAAAAGCTATGGCATTAGGCTTTGAAAGTGAAGGAGTTACGTCTGCAACCATGACATATGACAGCAATCTTTTACATCAGCCATGCCGTGTGCCATTGTGATTCAGATAAGAGCAAAGTAGCAGACTGCTAAAAATGTTTCATGCTTCCTGTTAACAAGTGCCTTTCTCGCCCAGTTACCTGAACTTCTGTCAGGTTAGTTGACCAAGATGAAGACCATGAAGTGAGATCAATGCCATCTAAAAACACATCTCAGTCATGCCGGTACTCTGATACCAAAATGAGTTCTTTGTGGTCCATCTGTAGTGAGGCTGGAACGATCAGAGTATGTATCTATTAACTTTTGGGTCTAAATGCAGGTTTCTTAGATCTTGTGATCTGAAAGTCGTTGTTGTGGTGGGCAGTGCCATGAGAAGATTATTGTTCTTTAGGCTGCTGACACTATTAAAAGCAGTGTAAAGGTATTATGGTAGGATGAGAGCTTAACTTTAAAGTTTTGTTTCTTCTGCAAATCGCTGAAGATTAAAGTGAAAATGACGTTGTCCATTTGGGGTGTCTGCCTGCATCTGTAGTCTGTAATGAGAGGTTGGCTTAAGGGACGCTTAATTCATGCCAGCCTTCGACCTTTGAAGTTGGACTCTGCTTTGCTTTCATGCATCAGTGAAGTCGTTAGCTAGAAATTGAACACAAATCTTGGATGGGCTGGAAATTGCCTTTTGCTCTGTCCTACAGCCCTTCTTACTCATTTACTACAATAATAAAATGGTGCTAGCCCAACACTGAGCAACTCCAAATCAGCAACAAGAGAGGGAACACCAGTTCATTTTTTCACTATTGGAGGATCTATGATATTCAGAGATGGTGTTTAAATATTATGTATCTGTAGTTTAAATGCTTACATGTAGTTTAAATGCCAAATGCTTAAATGATTCTTCTATGTAAGACTCTTGCTTGCTGTAAATTCTGAGGCTTCCTGTGTAATTGGAGAAGTTTAACTAGTTTTGGCATCATCTTGGGTCATACTTCCACAAACATTAAGCCAGCGCTGCCACTGCACGAAGCACTCTTGTACCAACATAAGCAGTTTCAGTGTACTTGTCTGGAAGTGGGGGGGTCTCTTTGTGATCCTGTTGCAGAGTAAATTTTAAGTTGAAGTAATGTTCTCGTCTGGCTTCCTGTGTGAGTGCCGGTGAAGTGAGGGAGAGGCTACATCTCTCAGCATTATTTTGGAGTAGGTGTGACAGTAGGGAAGGGTAACCATCTTACAGATTTTCCTATATTGCTATAAGGGCAATTTGTTAACTAAGGAAATGTAGGTTGCTAATTTAGCAGATGTTGCAGTGTAACACTGTGGTGTTAGCATTCAGATTTGATAAAACGGTTAATACAAGCAAAAAAAATTTCTTTTGCAGTGCATCAGGTTCCAACTGTTAGTTGCCTTTCAGAATGCTGTGTAGCTTACATCTCAACGTGAGGAGAGCTGGGTTGAAAAGGGTTGAATGTCCGGGCCCAGAGGGTGGTGATCAGTGGCATGAAGCCTAGCTGGAGGCCAGCGGTGTACCCCAGGGATCAATTCTGGGTCCAGTCCTGTTTAACATTTTCATTAGTGATCTGGATGGTGAGATAGAGCGGGCCGTCAGCAAGTTTGCTGATGATACCAAACTGGGAGGAGGGGCTGGTACACCAGAGGCTTGTGGTGCCGTCCAGAGGGACCTCGACAGGCTGGAGAAATGGGCTGACAGGAAGGAACCTCATGCAGTTCAACAAGGGCAAGGGTAAAGTCCTCTGCCTGGGGAAGAAAAACTCAATGCACCAATATATGCTGGGGGTCGCCCAGCTGGGAAGCAGCTTGGCAGAAAAGGACCTGAGGGTCCCGGTGGACACCGGGTTAAACGTGAACCACCAATGTGCCCTTGTGGCAAAGGTGGTGAAAGGTATCCCAGGCTGTATTAGACAAAGTATTGCTGGCAGGTCAAGGGAGGTGATCCTTCCGCTGTACTCGGCACTGGTGAGGCCACACCAGGAGTCCTGTGGCCAGTTCTGGGTTCCCCAGTACAAGAGAGAGATGGACATACTGGAGAAAGTCCAGTGAAGGGCCACAAAGATGATTAAGGTACTGGAGCATCTCTTATCTTAGGAGAGGCTGAGCCTGTGACTGTTCAGCCTGGGGAAGAGAAGGCTCAGGGGGATCTCATCAATGGATATAAATACCTGAAGGAAGAATGCAAAGAGCCAGGCTCTTTTCAGTGGTGCCCAGTGACAGGACCAGAGGCAATGGGCACAAACTGGAATGCAGGAGGCTCCATCTGAACATCAGGAAACACTTTCTTACTGTGAAGGTGACTGAGCACCGGAGCAGGTTGCACAGGGAGGTTGTGGAGTCTCCGTCCTTGGAGATACTCAAAAGCCGTCTGGATGTGGTCCTGGGCAACTGGCTCTAGGTGGCCTGGCTTAGGCAGGGGAAGGTTGGACCAGATGACCTCCAGAGGTCCCTTCCAACCTCAACCGTTATGTGATTCTGTAATACCCTAACGTACTTCAGAACCAAAGAAACTCTGAGAAGAGTGCATAAAACTTAAAAAGTCAATATTTACAGTGCTGTAGTCACATCTTGCTTACACGACCATTGCTCTGTCATCACTGTCTTTAGTTACAACTGCAGCAGTTACCATTTGTATCCAACCTATATAAAAATTGTGATAACTTCTATTTGGTATAGTATTTGCCTGTATTCAGTCAGCGTGCATGTGCTCTGTACTTCTGAGTTGCAATTTTCTTGCTCTGCGATATTAGCCGAGGTCTGCAGCTCTGCCTTTGAGCCTCTAACCAGTGGTGCCCGTAACACTTGCACACCCGTTCTTCTTCTGTCTTGCTCTCCATGGCTCAAGTTTAAAAACTTCTGCTGGAGGCAGCTGTCGGTTACTTAGCTGGAGTCTGTGTTCATTTAAATGAAAGTGAGGGAGAGTTAAGGGCTTCTTGTGTTTGTTTTTGTTTAAGTCTGTGACCAAAAGCGATGCTCAGTCTCAACAGCTGATGATTTGGATTATTAAGTATTGCCTTTATCTGAAGCAGTGGTGTCTGTTGAGGTCGTGTTTTATACTTGCTGTGGTTGGCAAGTTATAGAGAGTCCCACCTGTAAATTGTCTCAAGCGGCTTTACAGTCCATCTACTCACTTTGTCTGTGTTTTTTTCTGTTTTGTTCTGGGTGGGGATGGGAAGACCCTGTGCTTCTTAGCTTGGAAAAATTAACTGTTTGAGCTATCCCTTGCTAAGGAACACAATGGAGATCTCCCTCTTCTAGTTTCACTTCAAGGTATTCTTGCCAAGTCAGTCTCGAGTGGCAATAGGGAGGTGATTTCAGACAGCGATAGAAAAAGAAGTTGGAGGTAAGGCATTTTAATTTTATAGAATGATTTTCTAATGAAGTAAAACTTGCAGGATCATGGTATCAGTCTGTCCCTTCTCTTTACCTGTTCCTTTCAGACATCTGCAAAGTAGTAACTTGAAAATCCGGTGTTAGTTTCTGCTCCATTGTCAGTGCTAAATTTCTACGGTAGTCTTACTTGCTTTTTCTAGTGCTTTCAGAACTACTTATTTACCCCTGGATAGCTCATGTACAGTAATTCTCCTAAGCTAAATAAGTAGTTCCTATAGTGGTGGAATTAATGAATTCAGGTTTCCTATGGATTTGCACCTAGTGGTTCCATTTTCCAGCGTCCAACATACGTTGATCTTGTTTTTAAATGTCCTTTTCGAAAGTGGTTGTTAAGCAAGCATGCCTGCTTTCCCTGGTCACCTGGGCTCAGATATCTTTAGTTTGGACCTCTCTGTTAAATCCAATTGAAATAGTTTGCAGCTTTATCCCTGCCAGTATTATTCAAAACTGTCAAACCTCCAGATCACAAGATGAATCCTTTATTTCTGGAACTGAAGTAATTGCCCAGTGGACCCACTTGATGTAGAAAAAAACTGTGAAGAGCAAAGGTGTGAAATAGCATTGAGGTTTTGAAGGACAAGCCCTCTTCCATTGGCTAAAACCTTTTGTGAGGAGTCTGGAATGAGATGTACATTGCCAAGTTGTGGGGGTTTTGTTTGGTTTTGTTGGATTTGGGGGCAGAGTGTGTGTGTGTGTGTTTGTTTTTTAAAGCTCATTATAGCTGGTAATAGTGAAAGCACCACTTCTGGAATAATGTGCTGGCCTTTTCTGAAGGACGTGGCAGTACACTGTCTGGACAGGTGCTTTGGAAGCGGTTTCGTACAGTTGCCAGTTTCAACGATTCTGAAAGTTGAAGGGAAGTTTCATTAATTCTTGTAAAGTCAACGTACTTAGAAATTATGTGTCTTAACAGTGGAGTTGGGGAGTAAGTTTGATCAGCTTATACATGAAAACTGAAATACTGTTTCATAGTACCTTCTACCACTGTCATTTTTGCCTTTAGCCCCATTAAGATTCATAGGGAAATCCTTTACTCTGGAAGGTCAGTGTTTGTAACCAAATCTCAGGATGGATCTCTTCTGCATGCTGTAAAGGAGCTTTGTAGTAAAGACCCAGACAATATTGCTTCCTGTATCATGAACCCTTCACGAGTTCTTAGTTTGTGTCAGATTTCTCAAACCCCAAGCCTCTAAAATATTCAAGAACTCGACTATGTAATCCTTTGTACTTAATGACTTACATCTGAAAATATGAATTTAAAAAATTGTCACGTAAACTCTCTGGATGCCCTGCACATTTCAGTTCTAGGATATTTTACGCTACTTGTTAGTTAGGGTCATAAGGAGAGAGCAGCAACTCAGTTTAGCATGTGTCTGTGTGTCTGGCATAGCTATCAGAGAATCACTTGATAACTCCTCAAGACCATATGCAGTTTTATAAACAGACTATGTGAGGATCCTTTGTAGTTGCAGAACAAAAAAGAGCTCAGGTTAAAACCAAAAAATGAAGCAGAGAATAGTATTCTGACTATATCATTGTGGCCAAAATGAAAGGTTTTATGTTTTGATTCTAAATTGATTATCAAGCCCTGTGATGAAGTCCTGTTCTTTGAATAGAGATTTTATTTGGAGATAAGGTCATGTCAGAAAGCAGAATTAGACTGGCTCTTGATGAAGCTGTAGCTTCTACATTTGTCCAGTTGGTCTGTGGCATTTCAAATACAGCTTTTGTTTGTGGATGGCTTCCTCAGTTCCAAATAATCATCTCGGTCCCAGTATTCAGAGACCACAATGATTTACATGTTACAGCTTTTTTTCAGGAAAAAGAAATTATTTCTATTTTAGGCAATGTGCTGCCAGCAAGGTTTGGCTCACCAACAGATGCTATTGCACTGGAGTGGCAGCACACTCAGCCTCAGCCACGGTACAGGCAATCTTTGTCATCTAATAGACCTTATAGCAGCCTTCCAGCACCTAAAGGGTGCCTACAAGAAACCTGGAGAGAGACTTTTTACAAGGGCATGTAGCAATAGGACAAGGGGTAGTGGCTTTAAATGGAAAGAGGGTAGATTTAGGTTAGACGTAAGGAAGAAGTTTTTTACTGTGAGGATGGTGAGGCACTGGACCAGGTTGCCCAGAGAAGTTGTGGATTCCCCATCCCTGGAAGTGTTCGAGACAAGGTTGGATGGGGCTTTGAGCAGCCTGGTCTAGTGGAAGGTGTCCCTGCCCATGGCAGGGGGGTTGGAACTAGATGATCTTTAAGGTCCCTTCCAACCCCAAACAATTCTATGATTCTAATACAGGTAGCCTAACCCACACAGAGATGACGACCTGTTTACAGGAGGCAGTTGTCTGCAATCCCCTTTGTATCCACTGAGCTTTCATCATCAGAACAGACTTCTTGACTCCTTTGTCAAGCATAGCATAATTAGATATGTATCTTCTATTTGAAAATAATTTTCTGTTTTGAAGTGTGCTGCGGATCACTGGACATTGAAAACCAGGGAGATGAGCACTGTCTTGCAAATTAGAGACGTTCCTCATACTTTCTCACTTCCTTCATGAAATTGGTATTGGTGGTAACTTGTAAATCTTAACAAAATACATTAAGAGCATGGGCATCGTGAGGATTTCCCTGGTCATTGCTTTCCAATTTCCTAAAGAAAACAGTGATGCTCCCCTTATTTTGGTCTGAGGTAGCTGAGGACACTCTTTGAGGTGACAGCTCTGGTCTTCATGATTCTAGCTTGTGGACTGATTGTGTAATTACAGCTCTTTACCTCCCAAATGCCTGCTTCCACTTAAATCATCCAGACCACAGGAGACAGTTCATGTAGGCATCTTCCTTTACTAGCTCTGTGTGGCACTTCAGTCTGTAGTACCAAGGTTGTCTGCACAAAGTGTGAGGGTGGCAGCAGCTCACATCTGGATGCAAAATGTCCAGAGATGCCTTTCCTTGAGTAGTTTTCAGAACATCATCAGCAAGTAAGAGACTTGGTTCAGTAGACATGATCTCTCTCTCTCTCTCTGCCCCTCCTCTAAGGTTTAAAAATAAATGAGGCCGTACTAACCTAGGAAGACTTTAGGGGCAACAGCAGTAGAGCAAGAAGAATAAACATGAGAGGTGGATCTTTAGGTGATTAATAGGGAAGTTTCTTTTTTTTCCTGAAGTTTCTTAAGCAGATTTGGTCAGGATTTCTCAGAACTACCCTACAACTATGCTGTCCTGAAACTGCATGTTAGTAAAAGGTCACAAGCAATTGTGTCTTTAGTATCACAAAAATTATAAATGAAAACAAAAATTTATGTAGATATGAGGGGATATCACTTGAGCGATGACCCTGCTTCTTCCTCCAATACTGTTATAAAAAAAAAAAAAAGAGGAAGTTTTCTTTCTAGTTCTCTTGCATGTTCTTGTATAATAGCCTTACTGAAACTTTATTGCTTTAAGTCAGCAGGAGGAAAAATACCAATGTATTTGAGCTTAGGTAGTACAAACAAAAGAGGTAAAGAAAAAAAAATTCTAAAAGCAGTGAAGTTGTTTTCCATCTGTTGTTATTTGCAGACACCTTAAAAAGAAGTGGCTTGTGTAACAAGTTTTACCTTATTGGCATTGGTTTTCTTTTCTTAACTTTTGCAGAAGCTCTGAGAACAGTCTGGCTGCCCTAGGAAACTGTCAGCTGGTTTGCGTTGGGAATGTGTATTCTGTGAAAAGTCAAGGTAGCTCTCTCCTGCCCTTTAATCCCTTGTACATCTTCCTCGGCAAACGGTCTATGACGTGACCAGTCTGACGCCAGCTGGTCAGCCAGCGCATACCTGCTACTGAGCTGGTCACAGACCCGAGCCGTATCCTGTCGCTTACCTGCGGTGTCAGCACTTCTCCTTCTCTGCTCAGTCTCAGGTTTTTGTAAACATCTGGGAACTTCGTATCTTTGAGAGGTTTCATTTAGGCTGGTTGGTGGGCCCAGCTGTTGTTGTGAGTGGGCAGATGAAGAGACACAGTGCAGTAGCACAGAAACCTTGGTTTCTTCAGAAACCAAACCGAAAGATATCAAAGGGATTTTTACTCTTACCAGGAAAAACAGTCCTTTTCAATTTCCTGTACAGTAGTCTTAACAGGTTACTTCTGTAGGCAAAAGTAGTTGGTATACATAGGTAACAATCACGAAGATAAGCTTTTGAGTTTCGTTTCCTGCAATCATTTTATTAGGTAAATGCAAAATTAGAATAGACTCGTTTCAAGGGAGAATAAAGAAAGGGCAGTAAATTGTGTCTTTTTATCTCAAGGGCACCTTGCTTGTGATTAAAAGCTTGGATTAAGTCCCTGGTTGAAGCTAGCCTCGTTGTAAAACATGCATGGAAGACTGCAAAAGAGAGCTCCAGCAGTCACTTGAATGAAGAGGACACTGTCTTGCAGGAAAAAAAATACAGCATTTGAGGGTTTATTATCTATGCCTTGGAATTAATCTCAGCTGTAAATCACAGCTAACTACATGAGGTGTACAAAACAAGTAAGAAATGTGAGATTGTAGCAATGTAACTGCGTAAGCTTGCTGAAGTGTTTTAAGAGGAAGAAAGGTTTGGACTGCTGGTAGTTTTACAGAATATGTGTAGCTGCATATTAAAAAGATTCTTTCTGCCTCATGCAGAAGAATAGAATAGCTTTACTAATTTGAGGAAGATTATTTTGTACAGCCAAAGATAACAGATTGGAAGAATTATTTTCTTTTTCGAAATGAATATTAAGTTTAGAAACACTTCCTAAATAAAGAGTGAAAACTTAATGTCAAATAAAATAATCTAAACTAACTTTTTCTTAAAAAGTTAAATCTGCTGAGTGCATATGTTTTGAAGAAAAGGTTTCATAAAATAAGTTGCTGAATAATATCTGCAAAGATGGGTGGTAGACAAGAAGACACTTTAAAACAACTTGGTTTTGAGTTTTCTACCCTACTTTTTTAGAACTATAGAGGAGATTAAATTATATTAAACTTAAATCTTTAGAACACAAAATATCTTTTCATTTTTGGGGATGACATTGCATTTAAATTAAAATCGGTATTTCAGGTTGACATTGTAAGAGCAATAAACTACATAAACCTCGAGGGAACCTTGGTATTAAATAAATGTGAATGTTGAATTGCTTCTCCTTCATCTGGCTAAAGAATTTGGAATTCGCTACATTCTTGCTGCAGAAGACATTCAGCTGAGTCAAGTGTGCGTACTGCATGAGTGAACTTAAAATATATTTGCCCCTGAGCTTATAAAGCAAATGCATGTCTTATGCTTTAGAGAATCAGTGAGGGAATCTCTCCATGAAGAAGTATTACTTGACATGGAAGAGGTAAAGAGAAACCCATTGTTAAAGCTCTGGTGATACAACAGCTGCGAGGAAGAAATGGAGACTATAAACATTATTCCTCAGCCCGCAGCAGTGTCCACCTAGGCAGGTTTGGGGGTTTGTTTTGTTTTTGTTTTTGTTTTTCATTTGCAGAGCCCCTATTTTCAGCAGCTCTTAAGAATACCACCTCCCTGGTATTGCCAGTTCTAACTGTTTTGGGGTGTATCAAGTAAAATGCAAAGGTTTTTGTCCTTACAGAATAAGAATAGGAAAAAAACACGTCTTCAGTTCACCATGTTTCTTACAGTACAATCTATCAGTAGAAACCCCAGAGTTGTATACAACTGCTGTTTAACAAACTCAAGCACCTCTTTTCAGTTAGAAAACCAGATCTTGAAATTAACTGGTTAATTAGTGTACAGCCTTGCTTTTCCTTATCGGTCCCCCAAAACTTCTTTGAAACTTTTGGGGAAACATTGGTTGAATGGTTAACTTTGATAAACTTGACTTAAAGTAATTCCACAGTAAAGCGAAGTTACAATAATATTCATTGCATTCCTGTGCCCTGTCTTCTATATGAAATGGGCTGTATGTCCCAGTAGAACTGAAGCATATCCAACACAAACTTAAAGCTGTTTGTGTTTGTGAGGTTTATACGCCTGTGGTATGTGGTAGCATCAGGCTTGAAATGTGCAGGGAACGGCATCACTTGGAAGAAGCTTAGTGACATCATTTTTTTTAAAAAAAAAAGGGGGCAGAGGCAGAAGAAATGGGGAGTCTTTCACATGTAATAAAGACTTACCATTTTCTCAGGATCCAAAAATGGTTAGAAGCTGTATTAATAAATTTCAGCACAAACTTCCACTGAGGCCTTGCCTATCTTCCCAAATACTATATACAATGTATTGCTGAGTCATTTAAGGCTTCTGCTCAGGAGGAAGAAATAAGGCAATTGGAAAATTGTGTAGATTGTGACTTTGGGAGATAGGGATGCTGCTATTGGGAATAAGAATTTTGCTGAGGGGCCATGGACCCTGGGCAGAAGAAGCTTAAATATAGGAGTACGGAGAGCCCGTGTTGGGAGGGAGAAATGGGTGCTCTGACTCGGGGCAGGGGGAAGATGGGGTTGTGGATGTGACCTGGACTGTGTGCAGGGAGAAGCAGGTGGAGTCAGAACAGCTGGGTCTGTGCTAGGGGAAAGTTATTTGTGGGTGGGTGCTGCTTTACAGCCTTTACCTTCACACAGTCGTGCTTTATCTGTAGCCTTGCATGGTAGCTGGCCATCTAAATTCACATCAATGCTTTCTATATTAAATACACTGTAATACAGAAATACTCCATTGGTTCTGAAGTTGTATAAATTTGCAAGATTAAAAAAATACGGTTGCTTGGTGAATGCATTAGTCTTTCAAAAATGCTAAGTTCATCAAAATTATGACCTCTTTAATCTTTTTGCTCTGATTGCTAGCATACTTGCTGTGGTCTAGTAATGCCCAATAACAGATACATCAACTCTGCCCTTACAGATGGTGCAGAAAAGTCAAGAAACAGGGTACATGACTGCCACACGATGCAATCCAGCATCTTCCTTTCTACGCATGATGTTTGTGAGCTTTGCTGTACCAGAACTATGTCCACATACTCTGTGCTCACATCCTTACCTATTAAACAGAAACAGTACTGTGTACACTAAATTAAATGACACCCCGAATAGCTATTTTAACTGATACAGAAGGTATTGTCTTAATGAAGGATACATGAGAGCGTAGCGTTACCGGCTAGCTGCTCTGCTTCTCCTGTCTTTGCTGGTAGCCTTAATGGATATAGATTCTACTGGGCTGCTATGACACAACTGAAAAAAACCCACTGAAACAAGGTGTGCTGACCTCAGTCTCTCAATGTATGTGTGAGCATCTCTCTGGTTGCCAATAGTGTAAAAGATGGCTGGGCTCTAATGAGATTTACTTTTTTTTTTTTTTTTTTAAATAATCAGAATCGCACGCCTGCTAAACTCTCCCAGATAGCCCCTTCATCATCACCTGATACAATGAATGCGTCTAGAGTAAGTAAGTACTACTGACCATCACCAGCTACACACAGGAGGGATAAGTTATAGATCCCTTGGGTGGAAAACTGGCTTTCCTGGCTTTCAGAGTTGTGAATGTTCACTAACTTGCAGGACCTGAGATACCAACTGGACTAGTCTTACTACGTATAAACAAAAATAAAATTGTTAGTGAATTAAGCGAAATGGATTTAAAGGAGAAGGAATCTGTTTTTAAGATGAAGTAACACAAGGTAATTTGTAATAAAGTGAATGAAAGGGCTGAAGTTGCACCACTACTTTCTCCCACAGTAAAGGACTCTGTTCACTCTGTCAGGTTTTTTCATAACTTAATGCAGAGCATGGTCAGTGAGAATGGAGAAAGCAAAACCTGTGGAGAAGTATAAATAGGAAGTGATGCTAGGGAAATCTTTGGTGATTGTGTTTCAGGTAGGCTGTATGTAACGCCCAGTGGAGCGGTGGAATGCTGTAACTCGTCTTGGGGGATTGTGTCTAAATTTGTGACGGTGTGAACACTGTTGTGTAGGTGGAGGAGTTGAATTAGGTTCCTGAAAACTTCAGGCACTTCAAGTTCCCCAAGCTGGATCTATTTGCAGGATATCGCCTGTTTGCTTTGCTTCATGGTTTGCCAACATTTCCCGTGTCTTCACAGGGATAGGTAAAGTCCTTAAAGAAGGGGTAGAGTGGTCAACAGCATCAGCCCTAATGTTTCTCCTCAGTTAATCTTTACTGAACAAGAGCGCTACGTTCAATTAATCTTTGAGAGTATAAAGACTGGAAAACAGCATCTGAGTTCTGTTCTGGCACGATAAAGATTATTTCTGTTAACTTTACGCACACATATGCACAGGCACGTGCACGCACGGCCCTTTCTGAAGTGTATGCTTCAGTGCTTTGGGAGCTCTATAGATGGCTGGCTTTCTGGTTCGTAAGGACTTTATTTTTTTTTTCCTTGTTTTTGATGTCAGTGTCAGTAACAGTAGGCTCAGTTTACATTAAGAACTGCTTGGTGTTGAAAGTTATATTAAAAGCCACCCCCACTTCCTTACAGTACAAACAAACAAACAAATACCCTAAAGATACGAAGCCTCTTAAAAGAAGCCGATGAGCTTTCCAGGAGGAGCCAGGGAGAGGTGAAGCCACGAGGAGTCTGAGGGCCCATGGGAAGAGTTGGAACAACAGGTTGGTTGGTGAGAGAACGAGCAGAAGCATGAAACTAAATACAGAGCTCAGCCTTATCAAAAAACACATTTTTATTTTCTCCTGTTGTCATCTACAGTATACTTCATGTTACTTGCTCTCTAAAATTCATTCTTCTGGTAGATACACATTCGACCATCATTGACTTAATCTCATCTTTTGTTTATTTTTGTAATGTTTTTGTTTGTCTAAATACAGGCTACTGATGTGTTCAAGCTGAGGACGAGTTGGGTGCAATTTATTAGGCTGTTGTGTATAACTATTTAATAACTTTATTTTTAACTGAATTTTATATATCTGAGAGCATAGGGTATCACTTTTAGCCATTTCAAGCTGTACATTAATTCCATAGCAAGTTTTGTCATTTGCTACATTAATAGCACTCTAAATTTGTGTTTAATAAAATGTCCTCATTGTAGCTTGTATTTTGTTTAGCATTCATGATTTATGTAGAACTGGGAATTGAATGCATATTCAGTTAGGAAGGGCCGGTGAAAGAGAGTTCAGCTGTACCTCCTTCCATTCAAAAAACAATCACATACTCTAATTTTCTTTCTTGCTTCCTTAAAGTAGTTGAGATTATACCTGTTTTTATATTTGAAGTACTTGAGGAAATGGAAACCTGTTTGTCATAGGCAGCAGGGCTTCACAAAGCACCCTGATAGGTAACATACTTAATTTTTAATGCTCATATGACCAGCTGCTCTACATCAAGGTGATGGACTTGTGCATACGTTGTAGCGTGGCCCTGTTCTTGTGGTCAAAGGCAGAACAATGTAATGAATGTCGTGTGCTAAGAATTCGGAAGAGTGCAGGAGTTGTTAATTCCTTCCACAATTTTCTTCAGGCTCTCTTCTCCGAAACCATGCCAGAGATGACAGAAAATGAGACACCTACTAAGAAGCAACATCGGTGAGTTTCTGTGGGAAAATTACTATTTTGTAGTTCTGTAGTCTGCAGTCATGTTGCAGTTATGAAGTTTCTAGCTAAAAGTCTGGCAGTAAGGAAATTGACAAGAAGTTCTGAGGGTTGACCAGGGTTGATCCAAAAGTTAGGGAACTATGGCTGCAAAACTCCCTTTCTCTCTTTCCCTGTCTATGCCAAGTTATTTGTCGAAGACATGTCTACCTGGGCCACCTAGGCAACAGAGATGCTTTGATAATTATACCCACTACTCCAGTGTGTGTATAAAACTGTGTCACCACCTTGGTTAGAGTGCAGCCTGTATTATTGCGGAGACTCTTAGTAGATATCGGGGGGTCACTATACTCATTTTGACAGAGTAATTTAGATCTCTTCCTCAACTCCCAGTGGAATCTGGATCTTAAATCTCAAATCTCTGCTGGAGCTCAAAATACATTTTGAAGTTGAACAGCAACACTGTGACCAAAATTTGTAACAATGTGACTCAGAGCTCATTGCAACTTTTCCAGGTTTTCATTCCTTTGTAGTAGCATGTTGATCTAATGCCTGATTGGTAGGGGAATCCTTCAGTCCCTAGTTAAATACAACATTCATCTCATGGCGAGGTGGCCATGTAGGATATGATTTATGAAAAGAAAAGCTCAGAGAGAGCATTGATTTGTCCTACGGAATTTTTTTCAGTCTTCATGGATTTTGTGACTCTTTCTTACCTCACTAGTAGAGTATTTTGGATTCTGTATTGGTAATGGGAATCAAAGTGCAGCTGCGTCTCTCCAGCCCTTATATTCTTGTGCATATTTAGGATATATGATCAATTCTGACTGGCAGAAGATTGTTTAGGGTATAAGTGGGAGAACTGTTGTTTACTGTGAAATAAGAAACCATTTTAAATGATAGTTTACATGCATTCCTGTTCTGATGGCACAAGTTTTCAATGAACAGAAGATTCATCACTTCTTGAATAGTTGTAGAAAAGCAGTGCAGGTTTCAGTTAGCATTTGTTTGACTTGAAGATGTTCATCTTGAGGCATTATTTTTTAGCAAATGTCTCCAAAGGTCTGACCGTCTGTAGTAACATTACTCTCTTGTAATTGTCATCTAAGTTACTCTAGATGCAGACTACTTCTGGTGAGTTACCAGAACTAAACGTGTATCAACTCAAAGCATAAAGGATACATGCCCCCTAGTAATCACACGTCATCCACATGTATCTTGCATTCTCACTTCAGATCCCTTGTTACATCTGGACTGTGCTGTAACAGTGGAAAAGGAGAGCAGAAGATGCTACTCTGCTTTTTGCATACTCTAGCCAAATGTCTAGACTGAGAGTGCGTTGCTGGACAGAAATATTTTGAAGGATTCCCCCCCTCCCCCCCCCCGAATATTTCTTTTTCCAGAAAACGTGTGCTTTGCTTTATTGTACTTCCTGAAAGTATTTGGCTTACTGCATGTATACAGTACATCTGATTTATATATGTAGAGTACACATTTGGGATTTATTGCCTTCCAGCAAAGCAATTTGAGTCATTGCACAATGATTCTGACCTGGTTGTCATCAGTCCAGAAATCCCAGGTGAACATCTGAAAACAAAGACAACCCCCACATGCCCAAATTATACCTAGACAAAATTTTGAGGCAGTAAAGAGCAACAACTGCAGAGGAATGGTAATTCTGTTTTCCCACACAAAGGAAGCATGTTTGATACCAGAAGGTATAGTGTTTGAAGGTAACGTGTCTGGAAAAATCAATTTGCATGGTAACATTTTCTCCTGTTTCATTGATCCAGTGAACATAAAAGCAGTATTTCAAACAAAGGCTTAACTACCTTGTTGGTCAGAAATGGAACTAATTTTTTTTAATATTTGGCCTTATTGAACATTGGGAATAGTGTAATAGTTGTGACTGAACAGAAACATAAAAATCCAGCTCTGCCTGATAAATATGTAACAATAATCAAATGGAGTGTTATGCTGTGCCTTGTTACACTGAAATTGATTTAAGTCTGAACACGAATGTATTTTTGTTAAAAACTATTTAATACTAATGACTAAGACTAGTCCTTGTGAGTGTGACTTCTACTACGTTCTTGTTCACAGAGCAGAATATAATATTTAGTATTTTTAGCTGTAATGGAAATAACAAAAGAAATATTTGTTTGTATGCAGATTTTTTTCCTTCTGTTTCACATCCCTGTTTTCCCTTTACATTTCACAGAAAGAAAAACCGGGAGACACATAATGCAGGTAGGAACATTATGCTTTGTTGTTCGGTCTGGAAATAAGCACAGATGCTTTGAACTAGTAAAACATATTTTGCATGTTGCATGCAGGAGAAGGTTCCTCTGTAGGAATTTACTACACTTTAAAACCCCCACCCTACCAAACACCTTCCTGTCACCTTGTATAGAATATCTGTGCAGAAGGGCTTCTTGATTGTTTCTAGTTTACTGTTTTCCACAGTACAAGATTACAGTAGCACGCCCAAGTATGAAAGTACGACCATGACCCTGGCTTTCCAGTGCTAGTAAACTAAGAAAGAAACAATTTCAGTTGTGTTCAGTTTTAAAGGAAAGCAAATGCACAGGCATTCAAGCACAGATAATACCCATCTCTCTTAAAACAGAGACAGATATCTGACCTGAGAGCTTTAGAGGTTCCCTGGATTAGAAATATTCCTGTAGCCTGTCCCTGAGGCACCCACCTGGATGCTGGCATCCCAGAAATTCTGTGCAAATACCGGCCGTGTGTGCAGGAGTCACATCCCTTGGGCAGGGACTAGTCAGTCTGTAGCTCCAGTGGCATCTTCTACAAGTAGCAGCAGAAAGATGGACTGGGGAAGAGTCTGACAGGTTTTGGCCTGGTTTATCCTAAGAAATTGGTTCCAGTCCTTCTTTTATTAAACAGCACTATTGTGTGGTCCTCACAAACTCAACTGGAAAAAACTACTGAGTAGTTTCCAAGTGAAGGCTGTGGAATATAGTGCTTGTCAGGCTGTGCCCAGATTGTGGCCAATTTCTTAAGGATTAAGAAGTATCAGGAAATAGTCTTACCAAGTTCACTGCTAAGATTGCCGCAGTTCCTGTTTTACATGCCCATAGCTTTCCAAAGTCTTCATCTACTGGGCTGAACTCTGCAAGATGTGGGGACAAGTTCCCTCCAGCCCTGTAGCTTGCTTAGTCATTAATATCTGGACAAGCTGAGTAGAGCGTGGAAAATATTATCAAAACAAAGGAATAGCACTACACAACCACTGTGATACCTATATGTATTAGTAAGATACATAAAAAAATTAAGTCCCAAGGATCACGTGTTTTAATGTTTATACAGCTGCTCTGATTTATATGGTACGTTTATTGCAGAAGAGACTTTGTCTTGCTGTGTTTAGTGTATTTAGGCCTGTCTCTCAACACCAGTTTGAGAAATGTAGATTGAGCGACAGACTACTGAAATAAAATTCCGTAAATTAAATCCATATATCCTTTGTAAAGGAGCACAGTCACCTGCGGATCACTGTGTGTTTCTGTGTGCCACCAAAAGCAGCCCAGCTGCGCAAACCAAAAGGCGATACTCAGCACAATGAACGAACAATACGTTGATTTGAATCTTGACAAAGCCACGACAAAACTTTTTTCAGGCTCTTTGGGAGAAAGGCATTTAATAGTTTTAGTTTGCGTAGAACACCAAAATATTTCAGTCAAAAAAATAGCTACATGAGGGTGAACTATTTTTGAAAGAAGCTGACTGGTGGGTGGAAAACTGAGATCAATACCATCTGAAAAAAACCTGCCCAAAGGTATTTACACTGCTAGACTTGTAGTGTAGACCCTTTGCGCCAATGTTTAGGCCTCATGAAGAGGTAAATGATGTCACTAGAGGACTGTAAATGAAGCATTTTCTGACCTTCTCCAAAACAGGTAATTCACTGGAAATACTGTTCATTCAATATTTTCTTTACTCCCAGTCATAATTAGACCTTGTGGAACAGTTACACCTTTGAACATAAAAAAGAGTAACTGATAGTCCATACACCTAGAGCTTCAGCTATATTCAGTGTTGGCTGCTCCATCAATATAAATTTAAAATTAAGACTGAAAACTGGTAAAATCTGATTTATTTCTCTTTTGGTGCTAAACTTGACATTAGTATTAAAGAGATACAGATTTCCTTCCCAAATCTAAAACTGACTCTTTCCGTAATCTTGGTTCATTTGCTTTCTGTATGCCTAAATTTAATCAATCTGCCTTGTGAAGAGAGCGTCATAAAACTCAGCTAGAAAGCATTATCAAAACATGAATTTTGAGTTGCAGTAACTCCTCTTTTCCACAAAGGGGTCCAGAACATCCTCACCTTTTAAAGATATTTCTGCTTATGTTACAGCTCTTGGTTCTGCTGAGTATTAATTCAGTAACTCAGGTTTACTTTAGAGGAATTTTTTTCCTCTCTCAAGTTACTAAGGGATCCAATACATCATGAAATAATGTATTTATGAGCCCTGACATTGGTACTAGTTGTGCTGCTGTTGTGCTGACTTGCCCAACCAGATGACACACCTCATACTATTTTTGCTTAGTGGAGAGACATCGAAAGAAGAAGATTAATGCTGGGATAAACAGAATTGGAGAACTCATTCCCTGCTCTCCAGCACTTAAGCAGGTGAGTGTCTGTCCAGAGGTTCATACAAGTTTCCTATTAAATGCTTGTGTGTTTGATTGTCTGTAGAAGTATACTTACTTTGCTATTTGTTTTAGGAAGAAGGCAAAACTGTCTGAATTAATATGCTTGAAAATATTACTAGTTATTAGTACTTAAAAAATCATTTGTAATAGAATTTTCCTTTTTGGAAGTGCGGGGCCACATGAATGTAATTACACAGATTTTGAGCTTTTTATCTGGAAGTGCTGCATATCACTGCTGAAGGAATGAAATGGTATGAGTTGGACATGTGACTTATTTTCTCCTCGATTCACACATGCAGTATTTTTGAGCAGGTATAAGCTAGACTAACTTGCCCATAGCAATTTGGTCAGCTTGCTGATGTCTGCCTGTGCGTTTGATTCACAGCTTCCTAAAGTTGTCGCTCAGGGTGCTTGAATGTTACTAACAACAGAAGGTAAAAATCCTGTCTCGGCTGCTGCCCGCCCTGTTGCGTTGAGCGGATGGATAGCTGTTCACCCTCTCCGCTGTAGGAGGGGTGGCAGGCTGGGCAGAAGTAGGTTGGATCTGGCCAGTGAGTTGCTGGTTACGTTGTGCAACTCCTGTTTGTCAAATCATTTTCTACTGATACTGTTTAATGTAGTCTGTATGATGCCTGAGTGGGGAAAGCTATGGGTTAAGCAAGATCATTCTTCAAGTCATTCTCCAATCCCTTCTCAGCCCTTTGCTGGTGATCACTTAATGTCCCAAGACGTAAATAAAATTGCACGCGTGCTTATTTTTGTCATCTTTCATATAATGGGATGAAAGCAAGTCAGAAAGTGAAATAATAATAGTAATTTAAGACACTTGCCTTGTAAAAGATGAAGCAAGACGAATGGTTTGAAGTTGATGCACAGAAGCATCTTTTTCAAGACGGGGCAGTCTACCACAGAGGCTGCTCCTACAGAACAGTAGAAGAAGAAAATAAGAAGTGAACAAGAGGTTTTGCAGGCAGAATAAGCACAGTTTCATAAAAGGAAGATGGTGGAGGGGTTATGGCGTATTTTCTCTTCCCATATTCTCCAGCATGTTGCTTTCAAAATTATGCATACACCTCCCTGGATAATTGTTCCATGTTTGTTTCTTTCCTAATAAAATATTTACAAGGCAATATCCTGGAGATTTCATGTGGTGTATATGTTTATTAGGCTGCTCAGCAAGAAATTATGCTTGCTGTTCGGGTTCCGTGGCCTTAGTATCTAGCTTCAGGCATCGGAAAATGTCAGCTGCAGCGCTGAAAATGTTATTCTGTAAAAACTCGTGGCATTTTAGGGTCAATATCACTCATGAAACCTGTGGTTCATCTAAAAAAAAAAAAAAAAACAAAAAAAAAACCACAAAAAAAAACCCAAACAACAAAACAAAAAAAACAGCCACCCAACAATATTCAGAGAATCATTCAGGTTAGCACATTTTTAAAGTAGAGACCTCTTGGAGCAAGTGCAATCTCATCGTTAATGGATCTACCAATGATAGACCTTTCTCCTAATTTTATATATATGTTTTCTTTTAAAGAGCAAGAACATGATCCTGGATCAGGCCTTTAAGTATATAACAGAAATGAAAAGACAGAATGATGAACTCCTGTTAAATGGAGGGAACAATGAACAGGGTAAGTACAGATGCTGCTGGAGGCTCTAGAATTTCTGTCACTCCCTTCCACTCTGTGTCTGTTAGTACTGACTGACAACAAAGCCTGGATCAACAAACTTGGGAATCCCAAAACATTATGCACATACATGAAAAATGGAGCTGCTTATATTGAAACAAGAAGCCAAGAAAATGCCCAAGTGCATGTTTTTGCACATAGTTATGAGATAATGAAGCAATCGCCTTGTGATGCAAAGTAATTACAGAGCTTATAGGTGATGCAACATAATTTAATAGAGTCCATCCTGATTTATTGCATTGTAATGACCAGAATGATTTCTGACAAACTTCAGTGTTCGATTTTTTTTCATTGAAAACAGTTTCCTTCATGCATAGAGCTTTTTTTTTTTCCCCTTTCAAATGCTGCTGTGGTAACAGCCTATTTTATGAAAATATAATGCATCATATAAGATCTTCTTGATCAGATGCATAAAAATACAGTGATGGAGGTATGACAGAAATACTCTCAGAGCTAATGTTGCAGTTTGTGATATTATTTCTACCCATAGAATGGAATTCTAAGTAGTTTATTTTTATCTTGTCGATGTAATTGGGTTTGAAAAACCTAGGTGATTTTCTTAGCTAGGTGAGCCGTCTCCAAGTGTATTGCCATTTTTTGTGGCTTTACATAAGTGCTTTGTATTTAATTTTGCGTATCATTTTTAGATGTAATGAAACTTAATTGTCCTGGCAAGCCATGAGATTATCAATTAAATAAAAACAGTTTTAGTCTTTGCAAAGGAGTGGGGAAAAGAAAAAGATAAATTAATGTGCTTGTATTTCCTTTGGTAATTAAACAGTTTGATTGGTGTTCAGTTTCATCTAAGTTAGTCCTGATGTTTCTTCTAACTAAATAAGTTGACATATCCTGCTTTTGGTAACAGAATAGTCTGTGAAGTTCATTCACTTTCCTGCTCAGTAGAGAGGCTTATCAGGAGAAGAGTCTTCAGTTATGTTACGTTAACCATTTTAAGACAGCATACATTATTAACAATTTATTTCAATACTGCATAGTATTTACTCTCCAAGTCATGTGGGAACATTACCTAGTATTTGCACTGGTGCCGATGTAATGGAGTGCTCTCACTGTTTTGTAGCTGAAGAGATAAAAAAACTCCGGAAACAGTTGGATGAACTGCAAAAGGAAAACGGGAGATACATCGAACTACTGAAAGCAAATGATATTTGCCTATATGATGACCCTACAATCCACTGGAAGGGAAATCTCAAAAATGCAAAAGTCTCAGTTGTTATTCCCAGTGATCAGGTTCAAAAGAACATCATTGTCTATTCAAATGGGAGTCAACCCAACGGAAATAACCAGGGAGCATCTGTCCAGGGAATAACGTTTAATGTTGGTCATAATTTACAAAAGCAAACAGCCAATGTTGTGCCAGTCCAGAGAACTTGCAACCTAGTGACTCCTGTGACGATTTCTGGTATTTACCCCACAGAAAACAAGCCATGGTCGCAAACTACAGTTTCTCCGCTGGCATCTGCTCAGACAGCTCCAGCAGGAAACGTTGTTGAGCTTTCCACTCCGGAGAATGAGCGAGGCGAGCTTGCCGCTGCTACTGCCAGCTCGCAGAGCGCATCTCGATCCGGAACAGAACAGGAACTGCAGTGTTCTTCAAATAACGCACCACAGAATGATGAGAATCTCCCTAAAAGTAAAAACGATGATGAGGGCACTAAATTAACAAAGAAAACACTCCTGCAGGGAATCAGCCTTCCTTCCAGTGCCTCCACGGAAGCCTCCCAAGTTCAACAGGTAAATGCAACTTGCTCAAATACACACAGTTCGAGGAGTGACCTTCAGGAAAGCTGTGTCATTTCAACCACGGACACAGCTTGCGTGCCGTCTGTGAGACTGTCTACTGCAGAGAGTTTTTCCTCTGTAAACGTCCTCAAAAGTACAGACTTAGTAAGTAGTGCTGGAATGCCTGTGTCTTCTGCAGCAGAAGGAGTTAAAGCTGTGACGGCAGTAAGCACTCTGCCTGCCAGTCCCTTAGAGAACTGCTGGACTTTTTCAGGCTCTTCAGGTGTTGGCACTTCAGACTTGAAAAACATGAGTAGCCTTACACGGATGCCTTCAGCTGGAAACACACAGACCACGTGGACAACTTTGCAGCTAGCGGGAAATACTGTTCAGCCACTAAGCCAAACGCCATCCGGTATAATGACTGCACTATTAAACGAGCCAGTTAATGGTGCTGGTACTGTATCTTCTGCTCAGAGCAGGCCTTTGACTACAAGTATCAGTTTGAATACTTCTCTGCCGGGGGATGGCCAGGCAGCTGAACAGATTGTGGTTACCTTACCCTCCTGCCCACCCTTACCTATGCAGCCATTAATCAGCCAGCCACAGGTTAAAACTCAGGCTGCAGGAAATATCCTTCCATTAAATTCAGCTATGCAGGTGATTCAGATGGCTCAGCCAGTCGCATCAGCTGTTACAGGAGCACCAGCTAACCAGAACGTCATCATTCTCCAGCCTCCAAACACTGCTCCATGCCCTCCGATTGTGAGAGCGGAAGTTCCCAGCCAAAATGTTAGTCAGCAAATTGTAATTATACAAGCTGCTAATCAGAATCCTCTTTCCCTCCTCTCCGCTCAGCCTTCTGCTTCTGTAAGAGTTCCCGTGAATGGGCCGACTGCCATCGCGAACTCTAGCAGCTCTGTACAAAATGCCTCTCTTCCACAGACTTTCGGAGGGAAGCACCTTGTCCATATATTACCGAGACCATCTTCTTTGCCATCTTCTAGCTCTACGCAAACGTTTTCAGTTACAATGTCCAATCAACAGCATCCTCAAACTATCTCATTAAATGGGCAGCTTTTTGCATTGCAGCCTGTGATGTCTTCATCTGGAGCTTCAAATCAAGCCCCTATGCAAATCATTCAACCCACCACCAGCGAAGATCCAAATACCAATGTTGCCCTCAATACATTTGGTGCTTTAGCTAACCTCAATCAAAGCATATCGCAAATGGCTGGACAGAGCTGCTTACACTTGTCTCTCAGCCACCCTACCAATCCCACGACTGTCAGTAACCAGATTGCCACAGTTAACTGCGTGTCATTACCAACTTCTGTGGCATCGTCAGTACCCGCGGAGGTTTCAGTATTAACTAGTGCATCTAATTCAATAAATGCTTCCCCCAAAAAAGCAGCTGCTGGCTTGCCATCCAATGCAAAATCGAAAAGGACAAGTAAGAAGCCAAGTACAAAGAAACACCAGGCAGTCAACAGTAAAGTGTCCTGCCCAGCAGTTCCTTGCAAAGACGCAGGGAAGGAGGACTGTTCTCCTGTGGAAACAGTGGCAAAGCATTCCAGCGGCGAGGGGCTGCTTGAAAACACTCCAGCAGTACCGCAAGCTTTAACGACGTCGCAGGCGAGCGGTGTGGCAGCATCGAGTGGCGTCAGTGCTTCTGACTGTCATTCCAAAGAGACTGCGAGCTCTGAACAGGCAGCCAAAACCTGCTCTGTCCCCGAACCGAGCTCGGCAGAGGCACCCGCTTCCTCGCCGCTGGCGTCCGTGGTGTCAGAGCAGCTGGCGCTCGTCCCGCCGACTGCCAAAGATGCTGCTCCTCGCCAGCAGGCCCGCGGGTCTCAGAATCGTCCACCAACCGGCCCTGCCTTGTCAGAATCTCCCAAACCCTGTGAACCCCCCAGCACCTTAACCTCCTCGCGTACCGAAGCACATGTGACACATTCTCAGGTTGCTGGGACGTCAGCAGCACAGAGCAGCACAGCAGGTCATGCTTCCAAGGCAGGAACGATTTCGGAGTCCTGCAACATTGCGCAGGATTCCTCGGTGGTAATGCAAGATGCGGACTTGTTAGAAGGACAGGGTCTAACCAAAATGCTGTCTGATCTCACGAAAGAAAGAACAGCTGCGGAAAAAAACTCTTCATTTACCGTTCAGGGGGAGCAATCTAATTTTCCCATGGAAAACTCTAAATCAGCAGAATCAAATGTTGATTTGCCTGAGAAGCAGGAACTCTTGCTAATGAACACGGAAGGGGATACTCTCTCCCAGCATCACTCCTGCATTTCTGATCAGGAAGTAGTCAGTGCTTCCCTTATCGCTAGCAGGCAGGCAGACTCCCCGATGTCAACTAGCTCTGGCAGCAGTCGAGGATTCTCAGTTGCATCTATGTTGCCAGATACCACCAGAGAAGACGTTACTAGCAGCACCTCAACCAGTACCTGTAACAGCTGCACATTTTCAGAACAGACCGACATTGTAGCTCTTGCAGCAAGAGCTATTTTTGACCAGGAAAACCTTGAGAAAGGTGGAGGAGGAATACAGGTTAACATGAGGGATGCCATCTCTAAGTCAACTGAGGTTGCACCTTTGGAGAGAGAGCAACAGCCTTTCAAACCTCAGCCAGTGAAAGAAAACAATGCAGGGCCGCTGGAAGCAGCACCAAACAAATTCAGTGCTCAAGATACAGTACAGACAAACGTCGATAGACAGGTTGAAAAGCCAAGCTGCTCTGTAGGAGGCGTGGAAACCTCGAACACTTCTTTGCAGATTTCCGCTTCCCAGTCACCAAGCATAACCAGCTTAAGCGTGAATAATCTAATACACCAGAGTCGCATTGTCCATCCGCTTGTGAGCTGCTCGAGTTTACCCCAGTCTTCAGAGCCAGCAAGCATCCCTGCAACGGTGAGCCTCTCCCTCCCATCTAGCACATATGTCAATCAGTCTCCAGGACCCACTATGATGAGTGAATATGCTCAGGAACAACTGAATGCTATTAGGGCAAGCACCATGCAGGCTCCCCAGCTGCAGGAATCGCACTTAAAGCAGCAAAATCACGAAGGTCGCAAAGACTCTGCCAAGCGGGCTGTTCAAGATGACCTTCTGCTTTCTACGGCAAAGAGGCAAAAGCAGTGCCAGACAACGCCCATAAGGCTTGAAGGGATGGCGCTGATGAACCGAACACCAGAGAGTATTGCTGATCAAACACAGATGCTAGTCAGTCAGATTCCTCCTAATTCATCCAATTCAGTGGCATCAGTGAGCAATCAAGGGCACACCGATGGCCTCAATAGGTTATTCCCATCCAACAGCAATTTTGTAACACCGGCTTTGAGACAAACTGAAGTTCAGTGCGGTTCTCAGCCCTCAATTTCAGAGCAGCAGGGCCAGGCAGGGCAGCACTTGCAGCCGATTCAACATGTTCCTGCTCCAGGCATATCTCACCTTCACAGTAATCATCCATACTTAAAGCAACAGCAGGCTGGTCAGTTAAGAGAAAGGCACCACTTGTATCAGCTGCAGCACCATGTCACTCACGGGGAAAACTCAGTCCACTCTCAACCCCACAGTGTCCACCAACAGCGAACAATACAGCAGGAGGTGCAGATGCAAAAGAAACGAAATCTCATCCAGGGAACACAAGCCACACAACTTTCTCTACAGCAAAAACACCACGGAAGTGATCAAACACGGCAAAAAGGTGGTCAGCCTCATCCTCACCACCAGCAAATGCAGCAGCAGATGCAGCAGCACTTTGGAGCTTCCCAGCCTGAAAAGAACTGTGAAAATCCTGCGACAAGCAGAAACCATCATAACCACCCTCAGAGCCATATAAATCAGGATATTATGCATCAACAGCAGCAAGATGTTAGCAGCAGACAGCAAGGTTCAGCTTCTGAACACGTGTCAGGGCACAATCAGATGCAGAGACTTATGACCTCAAGGGGCTTAGAGCAGCAAATGGTGTCCCAGGCAAGTATCGTAACCAGACCCTCAGATATGACGTGCACCCCTCATAGGCAGGAAAGAAATAGAGTTTCCAGCTACTCTGCGGAGGCGCTCATTGGGAAGACGCCCTCTAATTCGGAACAGAGAATAGGAATATCTCTCCAAGGCCCTAGGGTTTCTGACCAGCTTGAAATGAGAAGCTATCTTGATGTTTCTAGAAATAAAGGGTTGGTGATTCATAATATGCAGGGCCGCTTGTCTGTCGACCATACAGTTGGCTCAGATGTGCAGCGGCTTTCTGACTGTCAAACATTCAAGCCAGCTGGACCCAATCAGCAACCGACAGGCAATTTTGATGTACAGGCTTCGAGAAACAGCGAAATTGGTAATTCTGTGTCATCCCTCAGGGGCATGCAGTCGCAAGCATTTCGAATCGGTCAAAACACTGGGCCATCCATAGAGAGACAGAAGAGATTGCCCTACCAGCCAGTACAGGGTATTCCAACAGGAAATGCCCTGCCATCAAGGGAAAATGAAAACACGTGCCACCAAAGTTTTATGCAGAGTTTACTTGCCCCTCACCTTGGAGATCAAGTTAGTGGAAGCCAAAGATCAATCCCAGAACATCAAAGGAACACGCAGTGCGGCGCCTCCTCCACAATTGAGTACAACTGTCCCCCAGCACGGGAGAGCGTCCACATCCGAAGAGATGGTGACGGGCAGAGTAGGGAGAGCTGTGACATGTCTATCGGTGCAATTAACACAAGGAACAGTTCTTTGAATATTCCTTTTTCGAGTTCTTCTTCCTCGGGAGATATTCAGGGTCGCAACACGAGCCCAAACATCTCTGTGCAGAAGTCCAATCCCATGAGGATGACGGACAGTCATGGAACCAAGAGCCACATGAATACGCCTGTTTCCAGCAACATGCATGGAGTTGTGAGGCCAACTCACCCTCACCCTGCAGTTTCTCATGGAAATGGTGAGCAAGGGCAACCTTCTGTTCGTCAGCCAAATTCTTCAGTTACTCAGCGGTCGAGGCATCCTCTGCAAGATAATGGAGGTTCTAAAATACGTCAGCCGGAAAGGAATCGATCCGGAAATCAAAGACATGGAAACGTCTTTGACCCTAGTCTTCCCCATCTTCCCCTGTCTACGAGCGGCAGTATGATCCTTGGGCGCCAGCAGTCTGCGATAGAAAAAAGAGGAAGCATTGTCCGATTTATGTCTGATGGCCCTCAAGTGTCCAACGATAATGCGGCCCCTGACCAACATACTCTCTCTCAGAATTTTGGATTCCCTTTTATTCCGGAGGGTGGCATGAATCCACCGATAAATGCCAACACCTCTTTCATCCCACCAGTCACTCAGCCTAGTGCCACTCGAACACCAGCTCTAATCCCGGTCGATCCTCAGAATACGCTGCCATCCTTCTACCCTCCTTACTCGCCTGCCCACCCTACCCTTTCCAACGACATTTCTATCCCTTACTTTCCCAATCAAATGTTTCCTAACCCAAGCACGGAGAAGCCAAGTAGTGGAAGTTTAAACAATCGATTTGGATCCATTTTGTCTCCTCCCAGGCCTGTTGGTTTTGCTCAGCCAAGTTTTCCTTTGCTTCCAGATATGCCGCCGATGCACATGACCAACACGTCACACTTATCCAATTTTAACTTAACATCTTTGTTTCCAGAAATAGCCACAGCTCTTCCTCCAGATGGTTCAGCAATGTCGCCTTTGCTCTCCATTGCAAACACATCTGCTTCTGATTCTTCCAAGCAGTCCTCAAACCGACCTGCCCACAATATAAGCCATATTCTAGGTCACGACTGCAGCTCAGCTGTATGAAAACTGATAGATTGACTTCTAGACTGATGCGCTGTTTATATATTTAAGAAGAAAAAAGTGGATCTTACTGGCGTCCCTGAAGAGACCATTCATAGCATCACTGTTTGTTTGCCTAAATGTATGTATATGGGTACTTTCCGTATTTATATACACACTGTATTTCCATCCACCTTACTAACTTTAAAGCACCAGTGCCTATAGCAATGCTTACTTACTAGTAAACAGTAAGGATGCAACATTGAGAGCTGTGCAAATACTGGTTGTTGATTTTCCAACAATCAGGTTTGATGTCCGATTGTTCCAGGGTAAGGGCCACCCTCAGTAACACGTGGATGTAAAGAAAGGAGTGAGAGCATCCGTACGGGAGACAGGAAATAAACGCTACAGATTTTGTTTCATTTCTGACGCGTTTTCCTGAAACTACAGACGAACTTGAAGTGGCTTGGGTTTCTCTTTTTCCTTTGTAAAATATCTTCAGGAGCCTCAACACAAGTCAAGTCTGTCTTAACGCAGTGTTAATTGATAAAGGCATTTGTTGTGCAGCTTTTGTCTGTTTGAAGCTTGTCACATGCACTTGACTTAAGGCTGACTTTACCTGGCAAAAATGACTATGTGTTTCCATGGTCAGCAATTAAAAATACTGGTTTAGAAAATTCAGATTTCTTTAACCCATGACTTTCTGTTTCTAAGAAGAATTTTGTTTGGATCTGTTTTAACAATGGCTTCAGTTACTGCTGAAAGTGGTCAACATTTTAATGTAGCTTACGACTCCTTCTGGTGCAGTCAGCGGAGACAGCAGTCCTGTTTGTTGCCATTTCATTGTTCGTATGCTGCAAGTTACCTCAGGGTGGGTTTTGTACCTTGTTTAGCACCTTCTTAATGTCTTTTTCTTTTTTTTTTTTTTTCCCCTCCCCCTCTCCTTTTCTTTGGCCCACGCTCAAACACCAGTTTTCTGGTTTCTGTGAGTGACAGCCCTCTGTTGTACCAGGCAGCACATGGGAGGAGAACTGAGCCTGTGGCATCCCGCAAAATGAGTGGGGAACGCTGGGGGCATAGTTTTTACTTAACGTTGCTGTCAGGATCGGGCCCGCGTTAATATCAGTACTCTGCACTTGAATGCACCTTTTGTCTAAACCCGTATGATTGTGGCAGAAGGAGGAACGTGAACGTGTCAAGACCGAAACGCTGCATACCGGGAAGACGTTGTGATTTGAGCACCACGAGGAAGGCGGATGCGCTTGTATGTGCGTGAGAGATGGAGTGAATGTGCGTGCGCTGGCTGAGCCTCCAGTACTTTCACAAATTTCGGTCCCGTTTCTTTTAAGGGAAAGGGAAGAACTAGGTAAGTTTTATTTATTTAATGGCTCTGCAGTGTGTTTTTTCTTCAAACAAGGCAGAAATATTTGTCTTTTATGTGCTTAGAAATACCATTCTGGTTTTGATTCTTCAAATAACAGAGTAACTTCAGGTTTCCTTGTATGCAGTCCTCCCCCCACCAGCCAGAGAGTAGCAAAAACTGCTCAAGGGGCCTCTTCTCTGGGCAGGGCAAGCTTGAAACACTTGTGTGGTGCCCACCAGCGCATCGTCTTGCTGCTCCTGGGACCTGTCACAGGT
>JANXJC010000031.1:2362837-2416810 GCA_027564655.1 Leptodon cayanensis
AACAAGGTAGGCTCTTCTTACCTTCTTTGTAAGCTTCAACGGTCTTTAAATCCCTTTTGTCCCATCCTGTCTTTTGTCCCAGAATCCCTTATCAAAAGAAGCGGTGACAGTGGCTGGGTTTCTCTGCCGGGTCACCCCACCATCTTGGGTGGGTGGAACTGAACCTTTCTGAGCTTCGACTGTAGCCCTGCAGCGAGCAAGCGGTAACTCTGTGGAACAGGAATGCTGCTACTGGCTTCTGACCGCAACCCTCCCTTAGTAAAAGGGCTCACCGGTGGTTTTGCAGCTGAAAATACTGATGGCATATCAAAGGTGTTTCCTATTCCTGTAGCCAGTGACAAAATCCTGATTTAGATGAGGCGTTCCGAATGTCACACTTAGAATTCACTTAAAGGCAAGAAATAAATTTTATGTGATGGGCTCTGGATAATATTGTATGCATTACAGGTAGCTGTGACATCAGAGTATATGACACGTATGTGTCAAGATCTGTCCATTCAACGCAGTTGTCTAAAGTGATTTCTTCCTAAGATTTTTACTAGCTTCCCTCAGAAAATTTGTACTCCAGCCAGGAATAAAAGCAATTTGGTGATAGTTTTATTCATTGTAATGCAATACTTCAGCAAAGTACACTGGCTACTTGATCTAGCATGGTATTTCAAATGCTAATACCACTTGATGAAGTGGAGAGGGATGGAGAAGGAGGAAAACCTGCTGACAGCCTGCTGAAGGTGGTTTATTAGCCCACCCGTAGCATTTCTGGGAGAACGTGCTAAGTGTAGGTTGGCATTTGCAAGTGGAAGTTTGAATAACTGAGGCAGATCCTCAATATACTGTAACTTGCTGTATTTGTGCTGACTTTGGCACTCTGCAGGTCTGCAGCAGCTGAATGTTTGGCTTCTCTATACAGTACTTTTAAGGGCCTTTTCAATGAGCAGCAAGCATAAATATTCAGTAGTATCTATGTTTTATTATTTTCTACTTAAGAATGTGTGAAGTGAGATCAGTGTCTATGGGTCCTTGAATTACCAAAAATATTGCAGATTATTTTTGCTGTGCTTCTCCGTTTTTTATGTCAAGTCTTTTTGAATACAGTTTTACTCTCTTATCTGGGGGAAAAAAACTAGTATTAATTCTATAACCAGGGGACAAAGCATGGCATTCAAAAATGATAAACCACCGTGGGCGTCAACTTGAGAGGGTGGGGAAGGAGAAATTAAGACAATGCTGGAAAATTACTGCTGGCATCAGCTGACTCTTCAAATGGAGGTTGAAGTCTTGTGTTGCAATAGTAACACAAGATCTCTGCTTCCTGTAAATGCAGCCTTTCCATTTTCCAAATCAAGAACTATTTTCTACAGATAGTGCTAATATTAAAGTTCAACCATGAATGATTAACATTACTTAATTTCTATACAAAGTGTCTTAAACTTAGCTTTTATCTGGATCTAAATATATATTAACTGTTGTATACCTCATTAATCCTGACTTACAAAGTCTGCAGGCTCAGTATGCTTCTGTTGTCTAAATTTTTCCCCCGAGTATGACTTTGTCCCTTTATCTTCCAGATACACATGGGTAATGGTATTACACATTGTCATCTAAAGCTGCTACAGACCAGCAGATTACTAGGTGATTCCCCTGGAGATATGTTTAGAGGCACTACGCTTCACCTCTTGTGTTTTGATACCCTAATACTGTCTTTCTGAGTTCCTGAGCCCTGAAAATTCCTACCGACGTTTTTCCCTTATGCTTTTAAATTGCTTGTTTGTGAGCTAAGGCTGTGTCCCTAATTACTGCTTCAAAAAGAGTAAAAGGATTACAGGAAAACCTAGTTGATGTCTCTGGTTACTTTGGCGTTGACCATAAAATGTTGCATGCTATTGCTGGCCAAGTAATAGTCCCTCTTTTTCTTTCTCTCTCCAGTTTAAAACAAACAAACAAACAAAACCAAACCAAAAAACCAAACCAAAAAACTACACACAACAACCCAATGCTACATTGCCTAGAGCTGAAACAGATTTTATTTACTCCATACTTGTATCATTGGTTACAGAGAAAAGTGGGGGATTTTAGACTTGGAAATATTGAGGTATTGTTGAACAATGGTATCCACATGATTTTTTTAGATGGGAACTGTACCAAGGAAAACAGACGATGTAGTCAACTGGAATATCATGCTCGTTCACTCTTACTCACCATCTTAAAACGTGACTTCTTTAGCCTTCCAGCTGGGCAGACAGAAATGGGGACCTGCTCCAGCGGAGGAAATGGAATGAATCTAAACTTTTCAACTTCTTCTCCCTGTACAGATTAAGCCAGTAGTCACCTAAAGGTCCAACACGCAAAGCTGGCTTAGACTGGATCTTCTGGTTGTCGTTGTTGTACCTTCTTTTATGTTCTGAAAAAGTTTTTTTGTTCTTTTTGTGTTCGCTCCCTCCTCCCCTTTGAAAGTGGGCACCTAAGCTTATATTAAATTCTTGGGTTTGGTCATATCTCGTGGCAGTAAGTTCTACAATCTCATAAATATTTCTGATTTGGTTACTTTTTTTCATCTATACATTTATTTATCCTGTTTTTGTCAAATTCTCAAGTTAAATGCCCCCACTTTTGAGAAGGATTGACCATTTGCTGCTAGCTTTTTAGACTTGCATATATTATACAGCTGCTGTAACAAACTTTGCCTTATAGGGTCTGTCTTTACTGAAATGATACGCTTACTCTGAAAACCAGTATGATGTATATGGATAAATCCTGAAAGTCCTAGTCTAACAGACTTTATGACTATCGCTTAACCAAATGGCAGATGAAGATCAATTTTAGCTGCTGAACTTATTTTCTTGGTTCATCAGCTTGATTAGTCCTCTGAGCTTGTGTAACAGTAAATTTCAGTGTCACTGCTCACTCTCGTCAGAAATAGTTTGTCTGACAGTGATCTAATACGTGCATGGTGCCTGTTGACAGTTCTTTAATTTTGTCATAGTTTACAGCATTTGGGAGAGTCCGTTGTGGGTGTCTTAAAATGTTCAGATCGGAAGTAATCAGAAAGTACTAAAACTAGTATGGGAAGCCGCCATCATGGCCATGTTTTTATAGCGCTGGGCTTTCTGCATTAGCTGTCTGACATCTGTTTAATCCTGAGAAGAACAATTTTGAAGACCATTGCTACCCCAGTTAAGCGAGACTTGTACTGCTAAACAGTTAAATAAACTAAAATGTCTGCTGAAAATAGACCCATTGCAGATGCAAGCGCTTAAGAGAGAAGTGGTGTTCCTGGAGGGTATCTCTGTAATGTGGAAGTCTTATCTTTGTCCTTCTTAATCTGTTGAAGAGCGCTTGTATTGTAAGGATTCTCATGTCCAAGTTAAAATGTTGGTGCGCTGGTGAGTTTCAGCTGACCAACTAACTCCTTCTGACAGATGGCAGAAAAGGCACTAGAACAGGTTGCCCGGAGAGGTTGTGGATGCCCCATCCCTGGAAGGGTTCAAGGCCAGGTTGGATGGGGCTTTGAGCAACCTGGTCTAGTGGAAGGTGGCCCTGCCCATGGCAGGGGCGTTGGAACTAAATGATCTTTAAGGTCCCTTTCAACCCCAGACAATTCTATGATTCTGTGGCACCCCAAGAAAAATGCTGAAATTTGCGGAGTGACGATGTAGTGTTCTCTATGCTCTGTCCCATCTTTAGGATGCTATAAGCTATGCTCCCTTACTGGAGTGGTTTGTTGTTGTTTAAGACTATGTAAAAGGTAGGTGGTCTGAATGTCTATGCTGCTGGTCTGCGTTCTGCGCCCTAAGCATGGAGAGCAGTCCTGTCGTCGCTGTGATGGTCGGGTGTGACGAGGGATAGAAAGGTTATGGGAAAAGGTATTAGCTTTACAGAGAGAATGCGGTGCGTTTATTAGAATAGTTTATTATAGCTGGACAAAAGCTTTCAGGTATGCAAGTTTCCTTTAATGGCCCGAAGAATGACTTGCCTATGGTAGCAAAGAAACTGCATCTTCCAAGAAGTTCAGTTAGTGGGACAAACATTTGGTCCATCTCGTTAGTACACGATATCATTATTTTGTTTCTCACTATGAAAGTAATACCTTAAAAAGCAGCTCTTCAGAAAAAAACTGAAATTGTATTTCTGGCTAAATGCAGGTAACATTGGTAAGGACTTCTAAAAAGGCAATTCTATTATGTGAATTTCCTCTAGATCCTTGAGATCTTGAGGGTTTTGTTATCATGAGATAAATTTGCATCACCTGGTAGATATTCAGACAACCACCACAATATGTAGTTTAAACAATGTTAAAATTTAATAAGTTGGAGGGGCTCTGGCTATTCTAAAGAAGCTGTAAATACTTCAGGTAATTGAACATAAAATCTCCAAATGTGGCTTAACTTGCTTTAAAATGTAAAGATGAAGTTTTCCATTATAGGAAAAGTCAACCTGAACTTAATTTCCTTTTACTGGAATCCAATGCCAATATATGTGTTGTGATTCCAACCAGGTGTTTCATTATACCAAAGTGCTGTAAAAGAGTGCTTCTATCTGCTAGGGGCATTAGATCTTTCTCAAAGACTTTCATGCAGACTTACTCCTGGTTCAGCTCTTCAAATCAGCCGTCAAATACCTCACATAAAAAACTGAAGATTCCGTAATATCCTGACTTTCAAGACTGCTCTGAAAAGTTAAGTGTAATGATGAAATGCTTGTTCCAAACTTGTGCACAGTATTTTAGCTGCTACCTTTAGGGGCAGGGATTAGGCATTGGTGAGGCTGGTAGAGGAGCTGATGTGTTTTAATGAGCCCAAATTACTAATACGTTTCTGCATGTAAAACTGAGCTTGGCTTACAAATCTAGCAATAGTTGTTTTATGAAATTGCAGACCTTTTGTCTGTTGAGGTAAGACTCTTCAACTATTCAGAAGTGACTCTACTGAACTGTAGTAAAGTTTGCTGCTATAATTGCTTACAGCTTTGCGTTCATCTCATTTTGATGTTTGTCATCTTGAAGGTTAGAGCAACAAGAAGTATTTCAAGTAACGATGCCAAACACACCTGAAAGCAGAGTGACTTTTATGTAATAAAAGTAAGGGTGGATTTTAGCTTTGCAATACTGTGGGTGAGGTTAATGAAAATGTTGCTCATCCAGAGGAAATGACTGAGCATTGTACGAAGCAGATAGCTGCAGAACTTTTCAGCCCTAGCAGGTAGACGACAGGATCAGGATAAGAAAGGAAGGCCACTGTGGGACACAGAAATGAATATTGTATTAATATACTGTGTTATGGCTTGGATCTCAGTTGCGTTAGATCTTTCTTTTGTGTGAAAGTCTATCAAGCCAAAGAAGGGGCAGGATGTGTAGCGGACTGCAAGGAATGTCAGATTTTTCGCAGCAGGAAACTTGTGAAGCAGTGTAGCAAGTAAGAAATAAGGGGAGGCTCATCCATTTCCACCTCTAGAGCTCCTCTGGAGAAGCCTTCTGGGCCGAGAGGAAAAAATTGGTGTAGAAAACCCTATTATGGAAAACTCTGTAGCATCTACCAGTCAGCTGATGAAGATTTTTTTCCATGAACAATGTGGTTTTCTCTAGTAACAGGAGTATTTTAATTGATAAAACTAGGATCTTTATCAATTCTAGATATAGTATGACAACTGCGTTTGAACTCAAAAGGCCGGTTATCTACTGAGCTGATCAAATCTTTAGTGGGTCAAAGCAGTTATGCAATGAATGCCTTGCCAGCCTTTCTATCTAGTTTTAGCGCTGCTGCTAACTTTTCGGTCATGTTCAGACGCAACTTTTTTCTGGTCCTGTTCTGGGCTAACTGAAGGAATCTCCCAAGCTTCTGAATAAAAGCTTGGGTGCTTGAATAACAATTTGTGGCGGTGGTACTTCTTGCATGAACAGACTTCACACCCCATCTTTGTGGTAGGGGAGAGTCTCTTATGCTGTATGTATGTATTAAATATAAATATATTTAGCTTTATATGTGTG
Organism: Leptodon cayanensis; assembly: GCA_027564655.1. Classification (NCBI taxonomy): domain Eukaryota; kingdom Metazoa; phylum Chordata; class Aves; order Accipitriformes; family Accipitridae; genus Leptodon; species Leptodon cayanensis. The sequence continues at coordinate 2,368,821 of JANXJC010000031.1, forward strand.
CAAGGCATGATATGTGCTTGAAGTATCAGGCTTGTATGTATTGGCATACCCATAGGTAAGTCCCCATTTGTTTTGAGGAAGAAGGCAGTAGGAACTTGTGATGGGCTTCATGAATTGCCATGTTGCACAGTCTCACTTTGTAGCCGTTGTGTGCTGCTCTGACAGGGGCAGCATGATTCTATTTCCTATCTTTTCTCTTGAATACACCTGGATTTACCTGTACATGTGCTGAGTAGCAAGCCTCACGTGAGAGGAACGGGCTTCATAGTACCCGAGAGACAAGTTGTGTGAAGGATGCACTGTCTTGGATGGTTGCAGATGGATCCACAGGATGTAGCTGGGCATCACTTAAGCAGATTCCAGGCCTATTGAGAGCAGAGGTGGCTTCAAAGTGCCCTGTGACAGCTGGAATTGAATGAATAATTAAATGGAAGAATGTCCATGTTTCTCAAAACAATGATACTTCTAACTCGGAGCTTATGGCAAGAAAGTTGGTACAGTTAGCTTCTTGACGTCTGTGTGCAGAGAAGATTTAAGCCATATCATTGTATTGAGCACAGGAGGCGGTTCCTGCCTGGTTTCCTCAGCGTGCAGATAATACAAAGTTGGAAGGTGTTTGATGTAACAGGGGGCTGTGCTGCTGTGCAGAGGGATCTCAACAGACTGGGAAAATAGGCTGACAGGAATCTCATTAAATTCAACAAAGGGAAATGCCAAGTCCTGCAGTGGGGAGGAATAACCATGTGCCCTGCTGCAGGCTGGAGACTGACTGGCTGTAAAGTGGCTTTGCTGAAAAGGACTAGAGGTCCTGGTGGACACCAAGTTGAATGTGAGCTGGCAACGTGTCCCTGTGGCAAAGGCAGCCAGCACTATCCTGGCCCGCATTAGGAAGAATGCTGCCAGCATGTTCAGGGAGGTCATTTTTCCCCTCAGTTAAGCTCTGGGGAAACCACATTTGGAGTGCCGTGTCTGATTGTGGGTTCTCCAGTAGAAGGAAGACATGACTTAAAGGAGTGGGTCCAGAAAAGGGCTACAAAGACTGTTAAGGGTTTGGAGATATGGGGAGAGGATGAGAGAGCTGGTATTACGTAGCCTCAGGAAGAGAAGGCTCTGAGACTCTTACTGTAAAGTACATAAATACCTAATGAGAGGGAGCCAGACTCTTCTCAGTGGTATCTGCTGAAGTAACAAGAAATGATGGGCACAAACTGGAATACAGGGAATTCCCTTTAAACATAAGAAAACACTTTTTACTGTAAGGGTGTCTGAACACTGGCACAGGTTGCCCAGAGAGCTGGGGAGTCTTCATCCTTGGAGGTAGTCAAAACCCAGCTGGACATGGTCCTGAGCAGCCTGTTCTAGCTTGCTTTGAGCAGGGCATTGGAACTCAGTGATCTCCAGAGGTGCCTTCCAACCTCAGCAGTTCTGTTTGGTGACTGAGAAATCTGCCCTGCTGTGTTATAGTAAAATTATAACTCTGCATAGTATGAAGGAGCGGATTTCCTGAGAATACTATTTGGCTTCCCTTCCAAGTGACCTGTATTAGAGTTCTGGGCGTGCTGTTTCTTCTGGGACAATATCCCGAATTCCAGATGCAGAAATGCTGCCGAACTTCTGCATTCGTCTCGTAACTTAGGCACTGTATTTTTTTTAGTACTTCCTCTTAAAAATATCATCTGTTGGAAGGGGAAGTGCAAACTGGCCAAGTTACAGGAAATCTATGGCAGTGATTATCCGTTATTTACGAGGGCCTTGCAACTCATCCTCATACAGCTGGATGCTGGGATTTATGCACTGTACCAAGGTCTGCTCAGGTGAACATAGTAAATGTTGGCAGTCTTGATACTAAAGCATGACTCAAATGTGACACTAAGCTGATTGCCCAGTGTGGGTTGTGATCTTTACTATCCTGTAGCCTCTAGGTTTTTACCAAGAAAAGGAGGAGGGATTTTCTTTGGAAAACTTTGGCTACATTTTAGTGTGTATGCCTATTAAGCTTTCCTGGATATCGAATGTAAGGGCTTATATTCTGACTCCATTTTTCTACCCTAGGAAGTCAAAACACGTGAGTCTGTTTCAGATATAGTAAAATCTATGACCTTAGTTCAAAGCTACTCCAGCAGAATGAATCCTAGCACTGGTGACTTACTAATGTAATGCCGCTGCTTCTGAATTGCTGGTCTTGTGCTATTTTCTACAATTTTGGTTAGTGTACTTAAGCTTTTGTGCTAATTTGATGTGTTGCTAATCCTAGAACTTGCAAAGATAGTCTTGAGAAGTTGTGAAGGCTGCAGGGAGCTCTTCAACTCGTGCGGCTTTTTGGGGGAGAGACTGCATAGCTGCTTGTCTTCCGTACGACATACAGGACAACGTCAGTGCCTGGTCGATCTTCAACAACAGATTCTAGCAGCTGTCATTCAAGGTGGCACATCAGTCTTCTTCACTAAGGTGTTGGATGTTGTGCAGTTGCATCAATGCCTCCGCTAACTAGGGGACGGGGTTCTTGTTTCAGCAGAAGTAAGCCCCACAAGACTCTCTAGCGTGACAAGAATCAATACCTGTTCTACATACTCAAGCAATTAGTATTATGGTGTCTTCAGCGCCTCCTTTTGCAGTCTGGTGTTAAATGGTTGTTCTGTTAAGCTCTTCCAGAACAGCGCATGCACTGACATGGATAGATTACACTGGAGGACTGGTGGGTAAACGGATTCCAGCAGAAAGCATGCATCTCCCTTTCAAGGATTTTTATGTGGTAGTACGTACCACTTGGGACATTGGGATTATTGGTTTCGTAGGAGGCCCTTAATGCGGATGCTGAATGCTTCTTTTAATTCCTTCTGCTCGGTCCTGTGCGGTAAGGAGGGCACAGATGGGAGTTCAGCTGGGCTCTAGGTAGCTTGATTTGCTATTGCGGCATTCCTCGGTGCTAGTGGGAGAGAGACAGACTGATGACTCATCAAGTCAGGTGGTTATGCCTCTGCTGTGTGTCAGAAATTTCTTTCCCCTCTGCAGCAGGCTTTCTCATCCCTCTGTGTAGGGGCACTAGAAGGACAATTATTTTGTAAGTGGTGGTGCTTAACTGCTGAATTCTGGCTTTGCTTCACTGGGCCTGTGGATTTTTGTTACTCCCTGCTTCTGCAAAATAAGGTAAGAATCTGTGTTTGTATGATAAAATAGTCATGGATTTTCTTCCTTGCTGCAAGAAGGCTCCTTCTAAAAATCTCACTGGAGTCTTAATTTTGAAGAGATCTTTGTGGTAAGGCAGTTCATCGTGTAAATTCTGGGTCTGATCAAATGGTTGAAGGAAAACCAAGGTACTGTAATAGAAAACAGGTTTCTCCAGCATTGAGAGCAGTACAGTTACATTTTAGGGGTTACTGTGTAGCCAAATTGCTGTGCTGGGGAGAAACCAAGATAGAAAACTCAGGTCATTGGCGCTTTTGTGTTTAGTTATGACTATAAAATTACTTTAATAAATCACCTTTCAGTCAGAGATGGTTCTACAGCAAGTAATATTTTGATTTCTGGTACTGTTAGGCAGAATATGACCATGTTAGAGCTTAAGAGCTTGTTTAAAATCAATTGGTGAACTGTTTAAAGACGAGGAGGATTCTGCATGTAAGTTGTAAAGTACACAAGATGCATCTTTGCTCGTAAGGGAATTAAAATTAAGCTAATATCCTGTGTAGGTGTGCTAGTGGACTTTTGTAGGAGTGGATTGCATATAGTGCCTAATATCCTGTGTTGGCAAGAGGCCTCTGAAAGGCTGTAGGAGCTCAGTAGGTTTCTAAAATGGCTAGCTACCATGGCTTCTGGGGTAAGTACATACTGCCTGTATGCACAAGATGTTATGTTTAGCAAATCCTGATGTGCTTTAGGGAATTTCATTTTATCTAACAATGAAAACATTTAACAGTGTAGGTAGATAAGACAACATTTCTGTCCTCAAGGACTTTTCCATATAAAAGGAAAATCTGTAGTGCCAATACACAAGCACAAGAAAACTATGCAGAGATAAATAACAGCATTTTTTTTCTTAATTTGTATTCAATGTTAAAAGATGTGTAGCCCCTTAAAAAAGAGGTCATCTTGGCTGGGTGAGCACTGGCTTTTTAGACTGTATGTACTTTGGAGGTATGTAGGAGATGGATGAAAGAAAGGTGAGGGAGAATTCACCATGTTTTTTACACTTGGAATAGTTAATAGGTATGTGTTTAAAAGCAGTTGGCGCAGATGCTAAAGATCAGGACAAAGACAGGGTTTATTGGTGTGTTGCTAGGTGGTCTAGCAGAGGAATCCCCTTCTCTTTTAGTTGGCTTGCCCAGTAATTCGGAAAGGTGGCTGTAGGAAGAGGGAGGGACCAGAGCAGCCACAGGAACAGGGGAGGCAGGTGCTGGGTGTCAGGATGTTGCCATTTTAACTGCAGAATGACTGTTCTGAGGTTCTTATTTGCCTCCCTGAAAGATAAACAATCACTTCAAGTGGCTGTCAGCTGACCTGCAGGTTTTGGATATGAAGAAAAGGGAATTTAAATTGCAACTGGCCAGTGTTCTTTCTGCTTTTCCTTGCCTTTGTAAATTGACTCTTTCGTATGGGACCCTGTGCTGTCTAATTGCCAAACAGCGCTACTAATTCAGTTATGAGGATTTGGTTTAACTCTATTGTGCTTCTACAGAAGATTTTGGTAGTAGGACTCTAGAGATTGTTCTATATGGTATGTTGAAGTAAATGTTGTGGGTGGATTTAGAAGACCGACTGCTTTTTTCAGTATGAGCAGTAATTGTGCTTGGGTTTTGCAATGTTTTAATTGTTAAAAGCAAAAAGGATGAGGTAGTTATGTTAGTCTGATCAGAACCAGCTCTTACCAGCTGCTCAGGAACTGCAGATTGCTTTGCAAGGACCTCCCCTCTGCCATTTGTCAGAGGAGACTTTTGAGAAATAAGCAGTGAAATTAAAATTATCTTCTGGGCCTAAACAACACGCAGCTTAAAGGAAAAACTATCATTATGGAGAATAGAGGGATCTAACAGATATCTGACTTAGCCTTTGAGCTCGAGAGCAGTTAACAGTTCCATTCCAGGCTAGTGATGACTGAGTCATGAGCAACTGTTGGGGTGGCTGTTGTGAAATGAATTAATGGTAGCCATGTTACACAATCCACTCCAGCAAGACCTGGAGCCCAGAAGAAGCTATTGCTTCAGGATGAATAGGAGTTTGGAATCGTTGGAGATCCTTTTCTTATAGAGCAGAGCCACCGATTTGAAACATTTAGACTGGTAAAGAGGCTGAGGGGCAGAGGACTTGTATAGTATTAAAAAGCTGGAAAACAGTCATAAGATTTTAAGAATAGCAGATGTCAGCTACCTACTGCTCCTGAAAAACAGACAGCAGAGCATCCTTCAATGATGGTGGAAGGGATAGCAATGTAGTTGTCTTCCTCATTGTACACGGGGCAGATTTTCAAGCCTGAGTATGCTTCTGTATTTGCTGCCTTGCAGAAGATGCCGGGTTAGGTTAAGCTTCTCGCAAAGACTGTGAGTGTCAACAGATGCCTCACACAGTTCGCGTCACCAAACTACGGGCTTTTGCTGGATAGGCCCTGTTGATATGCAGAGAGCATTGTATGCTGGGGCTGCCATACTGCACATTTCAGCAGTGCTGTATTGTAAATGTGTCAATACAGTAGAAATGGGTAGAGAGTTGCCTTATGGTTCTCTAATGCTAATCAGTTTCCAAGGTAACGTAAAGCATGACAAGGGCTGACAAAGCAAAACCATGAAATACTGTTATTGGCACCAGAAGCAGGACAGTCCAACTATTGATTACAGGACAAACATGGATGGAGGTCTGTTTCTAAAACAGCTTCTCCTGTATCGGTTTAGATTGTCCAAACAGTAACTGGCAAGAGATGTCAGTCTGTTGTTTAACTGCTGCAAGTTGGGGGTTTTGGCCATTATTCAGCACAATTCTTCTGTAATGCTCCATGTGTTTCACTGAGAGCAAAGGCTGCGTAATACCTAGCTGTGAGGCATATAGAAAGGACTCATGTGTTTGTGTGCTGGTGTTTGTGAAAATGTATGTTTCTTCCTCTGAACACTCTGATGCAGCAGCTTAAGACAGCAAAAATAGAATTTTCACAATTAGTATTTGTAGTATTGCTTTTTAGAAACTGGTGGCAGTAAAGCAGCCCCCGAACATTCTTTTGCTCACTCAGAATCACAGAGAACTCCATATTTTGAAGGAGGGTAGATGAGATGTGGAAGACAGAAGAGATTCTCCATTGTTTAAATATACTGTTATTGGGCTTGAAAACAGTCCAGGGGTGTTAGGGCATTTTTGGAGTGTAACTGTTTCACTCGGTGTTTTGTGGAGCATATTAGGGAGTGATGTTCCACCCCTGTGTTTCTGCAATGGGGGATGTTAGTCCTTTTGTTTGTTTAAATGAGTTACTTTTTAACTTTATAGCTTTAAAATCACTGTTGTTAAGGTGCTTCAGGCTATATGAGTTCAGAATTCTTCAGTTCAGAATTCTTTCTAACTGGAAACATGAGAGCAGAGGGGAGGAAGAGGAGGAACTTACTACATATATGTATTCTTCAGGACTGACTCTTTTTTTTCCCTCTGTACAGTTGAGCAGGCAAAATGGACTTCTCCAAGCTACCCAAAATCCGTGATGAGGACAGAGAGGCTTTTGTTGGCTATGTCCATGGAGTCTCAGGACCTGGTAAGTATTATTTTGTAAAGGAAATCATAGGTTCTCTTTCATCTAGTGTCCTGTTAATCTTGTGCATTTGGAAGTGAACTTGGAAGTGGAGAAGTATAGTAGAGCTCTGGGTGGGGCTTTTTCTCTTTCTTTTTTTGGGGTGGGGGAGGCTTTGTGAGAAGGATCAGTGACTTATAGTCTGATAAAATATCAAGAAATATACTAACAAGGTGTTACTACTAATTATTCTTGCTTAAAGATGTAATGAGCAGAAGCAGGCTGAATAATAATAATAAAACCAAAAGGCAGTAAGCTTTCTGGATGAGATAAAGCCACTTGGTCAGAAATCTGCAGGCCCAGTGTATTAAACTTCTCTAAAAGGGTGTGAGATGCATAGTCACTTCTCACTGAAATGCAATTTAACCCTGTGCTCTCCAGAATACTCAGTCCCCTGCCAGTGTCAAGCTGTTCTGTGTTACTGCACCACGGGCTGGAGGAGCTCAGCAAGGAGCTGCAAGGGTCAGGGAAGGTGGCAGAGTATAGTGGTAGTGCAGCTGGAAGAAGGACTCTCCCTCCTTCTTTATCAGCTTAAATAGTTTCTTTAGGCTCTGATGGTAACAGCTTTTGAATACGTGCGGACTCTACTGGCTTTTCTGCTCCCTCCTGCATTCCCTTCAAGAGGTGAAGGGAAGAACGGGAATGTGAGAACAGAAAAATAGAATGTAATTTTGTTAATGCAGCTTATTTGATGAATAAGAAACTCCCTTGGCTCATGTCTACCTGAATAAATGTCTACCTGCCAATTCCTTAACTGCAGAAGTGATACTTAAAAACAATTTTAAACTGATACAGCTTTCTTTCCTAAGAAGTGGAAAATGTATTTGTCTGCAAATACGTGAACCCTGTGTGCAAGATTAATGTTATAATATAAAAGACATAATTTTGTCCTCAAGCAGCTAGGCTCACGTATGACCTGCTGAAATCTAACTCAAAACAGTAGGAGGTTTCAGGCCCAAAACATGCTGTAAAACAGTCTTCATCTCTTGAAAGTTAATTTAGATGCCCTAAGATATGCATCACTTTTCTACAAAATAAAACATCAAAATATTGTTTCCTTAAAAGCTTTGTAGGCATCAGCCGTTCTAGGCTGTGTATTGCCTTTAGCAGGCACCTTGGCTTGATCTGTGCATGGAAATAGTTTGTTATGTGAGCATCCAGATGCTACCAAGGTAAACAGAAGTTTGAGTGACTGGAAAATGCTGGTGCCCAACCACAGGGTTTTTTTAACTACCACGTGAGCTTTTGCCATTTCATTGTATGTTTTAATTTAGTCAGATGGGAATGTGGCCCAGCTAACTGAAAGGGAGAAGTGCCTATGTAACTTGTCTGTCAAAGTTCACTGTGTCTCTAAAACCCTAAACATTTGCTATCTGTCAAGACAGATAAGAGAAATTATGGCGTGAATTGTCTGTGAACTACTACATTCTGATAGTGTCCTCTTATTAAGCATAAAGGAACAGTGTGAAAAGTATAGGGAAACTTCTTTTGGCTTTTAAACTAGAAATATCAGGATTTGTGTTAGCCAAGTTATCCCTTTTGTGAAATCAAGAATGCGCTTCTGATTTGGATGAATACCAGGCTTATGCTGTGCAGTTCTTACTAACTTCTGATGAGTGAATTTCCTGAGCTACAGGAAAAATACTCACCTGTGTGCCTATCTTTTACAGTGGTCACGGCGTGCAACATGGCAGGTGCTGCTATGTACGAGCTGGTACGAGTAGGCCACAGTGAACTGGTGGGGGAGATTATCCGACTGGAAGGTGATTTGGCAACTGTCCAGGTGTACGAAGAAACGTGTATCCTTTGTACTGATCCCTTTGGGCCTGCCAGACTGCGCAGTCCAAAACACAGCGGTGATTAGAGTGAAAATGATGAACAAAGCTGACTGGGACCAGTGCTTGGTACTTCTGGTGCCAGCAGGACATCTGTTCTGCACATCTTTTGTAAATTCTGATGGTTTTAAGGTAAATTGTACCTTGCTTGGTTGTGTACTGAGGAAACCTTTTTTTTTATTTTAAGTGGAAGTCAAATAATGTGTACCTTAGAATTTAAGTTCATTTTAATTTGAATATTACAGCTTTTTGTTCAGGAAGCTGTTTGTCAAATGTCAACGATAAATGGCAAAACTACCAAGCAGTATTTGTTGCATTTTTTTCTTTGCTTTTGAAAACTATGCTTGTATAACACTTAAATAGGAAATGTAAAGTGGGCAGCATGCTGCCTTCCAGGCAGAGTGTTTTGCCAGATGTAATAGATTACATTTTTGCTTCTGCAGTGTGCTTATAGAATCTTGGTCCAGCTAGGATGCAGCATGTATTCTAAAATCTAGTTAACATAAAATGCATTTTCTATTACACATATATGAGAGAATGTCAGAAAAGAAGTCGTAAAACTTGAAGCCAGACCTTCTTTTTTTTTTTGTCATGTTCTTTTAAACTTACACAGAGCCAGGTCTTATCTGTAGAGGCTAGGAAGAAGCCTGTGCTGGCTCCCAAAGCTTTGTTCTGAGGAGTTAGATGGTAAACTGGTGACTAGCTCCTGTCTGTACCTAATAATTTATCATTTCAGATGGCATCATCCTTGTCATATCTAGTGGTCTTCCATCAGTACATGGAACAAGTTTGAGTATAGTTTACTCTTAGGTTGCTGATGAGAGGGCTCAATCATAGGGCTCTCTGAAGTCAACTTTTATTTACTCTCTTGAGTCTTGCGTAGGGTTTTGGAGGTTTCTTTTGTATTCTAGCAGTATTCTAGTATTCTTTTGCCAAACTGCTGGCCCTTTGCTGACAAGTCCATTGTATATCTTTTGAGCTTAGACAGTGCAAAGACTGGGCCACCTGATACCAGAGAGGAGGGAAATAATGCTAGTCTTGGACAAACTCCCTTTAAAATTAGGCTGCTGTCAAAAAGACTGTGCAAGGCTCAAGGTCGAAACAGTTGTGCTCTCTAACGAATTCTGAAGCAAAAAATTTTATGTTTCATAACATTGACTTAACCTGTTTTCAAGGTTTGAAGATTTAAGAAATGCCTGACGTTTTGTCATCCTGCTGCCTGGCACTCCAGTAAACTCATCCATATAGTTGACTCTAACAATCGTAAAGCAGAATATTTACCCCTACTTTGCCTCTCTGGAGGATGAGCAACTTTGTGGCTGTAACAATTTCAGCTTGAGTTTAGTATAAAGCCTACATGCTTCTCAAATGATGATGTGTAATATAGTAATAAAAATATTACCTTAAAGTCAGAAAGGTGGTTTAAGAGTATGATGTTGTGAATGTGATGCCTTCTGCCCTGACTCTTTCCCTTTCTCTGGATGAGCTTTTCCTCAGCAAATCTTTAGCTGGTGTCTCTGTAGGAGATCCTGTACTCCGTACTGGCAAACCCCTGTCAGTGGAACTAGGGCCTGGCATTATGGGATCTATTTTTGATGGTATCCAGAGGCCTCTCTCGGACATCAGCACTCTGACCAAAAGTATCTACATCCCTAGAGGTGTCAACGTGTCAGCTTTGAGCCGAGATGTCAAATGGGACTTCACACCTTCCAAAAATCTGCGGGTAGGTCCTGAAAAGCCTGTTTTCCCTTCTTGCTCCTCTACCCCAAGAGCTTAGGGCTGGAGCAGAATGCCAAGGCTGTGACTGATGGGAGCTATGGTTAATGCAGTATTTAAGTTTGTGAACAGGGGTGCTAGGAGGCGGTAGCGATATATGAGACTGGGTGGCGATCACCAAAACTTACTCGCTGTGACTTACTGTGTGTTGCTGCTGCATATGAGAAACTTGCAAAGTTTTAATGTGTTTGCAAAACCGTAAAGAAGCTGGTGGAATTGCACTAAGCATTAGCAGGAGCAGGTGTCACCTGAGCAAAAAGAATGACTGCAACACACATTTTGCGAATGGTGAAGATAGCCTTAGAGCTGGAAAATGTTACGGCTTTAGCCCTTGGCGGCATCTTTTTTCCAACCCTGCAGGTTAGCATATGCTATCCTTTTTCAACTTAACACATTAAGCTGACAGGTATAAAAGAAACAAGGAAAATTCCTTGCATCAGTCAGTAATTGCTACTGTCTGAGCCTTGAAAGGCGCCTGAACCCAGTTAGTGTTGCTAGCAACGTGCTGTTAGTGTAATGTGTTATGTAAATGGGCTACTGTACTGTAACAATGCATTTATAAAGGGAGTAATCACAGTGCTAGACTTAATAGCTATAGTTATTTTACACAGTTCTTTGTCAAGGTTCTTTTTTAAAACTGGAGTTCTCACTTATGACTAATAGACCTGTTCTGATTTAGGTTGGCAGCCACATCACTGGTGGAGATATTTATGGTGTGGTGAATGAAAACTCCCTTATCAAACACAAAATCATGCTGCCCCCACGGAACAGGGGTACAGTTACATACATTGCTCCGCCAGGAAACTATGACACTTCAGTAAGTCTCCCAGACAGCAGTTGCTGGTATACTCATTCTGTGTCTCTTTCGTAAGGTTGATGTACTCTTTCTGTTCTGTATGATGCCAGCTAGAAAGTGTTTCATGCGGCAAGATGTCTGAGTTAACGATCGCATCTGCTACCCTGCCTGCAGGGGTTACGTGATTATCTTGTGCAGTTACTTTCTATGTATATGGCTTCCCAATGGCACTTTAGTATGCCATATTTGCTGACCTCTGTGGGGATCTACAATATCTTATGAATATGTAAAATTCATTTGCTCTTCAAAAGCATACTTTTAGTTGAAGCTTCATCTTGCACTTCTTTTCCCCAGTAGCATTGTAAATAAGGGAGAGAGCCTTCCCTCAGGAGGCAATGATAGTGTGTTGAGATTCTCAGAAATCTGTGGTGGTATCAAAGACCTAGCTGTACAGCGTAGCTGAGATGAGAATTTGCGTGCTGGTCCAGTGTGCAGCTGTTTGCTCACTTCAGATGTCTGGTGCTGTCTGTTAGGATGTTGTCTTAGAGCTGGAGTTTGAAGGTGTGAAGGAGAAGTTCACGATGGTGCAGGTCTGGCCTGTACGTCAAGTCCGTCCCGTTACTGAGAAGTTACCAGCCAATCATCCTTTATTAACTGGCCAACGGGTCCTGGATGCCCTCTTCCCGTAAGTACTACCTTTTATTTTCTAGTATGTAAGAAATATCTCTTTTGGGGGGGGAATCTGAGGGAGGAGGCCTTAAATTTTTTTTTAAGGGCAAACAGACCCCGAGCTTTCACTATGTATCACAGCATAATCTCAAAAAATATTTAGCTGAATTCCTCATATTTCTGTATTTGGCAGGAGAACCTACTAGTGGAAAAAGGAAGAGAAGTTTAACAAGATAGTTCTAGTGCATTAATCTAGAAGAGAATGGGCAAGCATAAACTTAACATAATCATGCCATATCTACAGAAAGGCTAGACCTTTCAAGCTTGATATCTCCATTTGAACACATAAGTAGGATCTCTTTCCATGGTCTTTAAGATGTATAGTTTCCAATGATTTTGGGGCCACCACTTATGAAAACTGTTGCGCTTAACTGTAACACCAAATGCTTATTTAAGCAGCTAACTTCCAAGACACTAAATTCAGTAATTTTGGTCCTAGAATATCGTGCTGCTTATTCTTATAATGCACAGCTAAGTACAGTTGTTCTTTTCTTAGCATTTGCATTCCATTGGTGCTTCCAGCTGTGAAAACTGCTATGTTTCGAGCCTGAAAGTCTAGCTGTTGTACCAGCATAACTCATGTATTTCAAGGGCAGTAGAAGAAAAGGATAGTTTATTCCCTCAGTCTTTTGGTTTAGTGAAATACCTCTGTGTGTCTCACCCAGAACACTGAATATCACTCCTGTTGCTCTGTTTTTAATTAGGGAGTTTTATTGGAAAACATATTCTGAGATGGGATAGAGCTGTTTTTGAGTTCCTTGCAAATCAGAGTCCTTTTTCTTTACTCAGGTGTGTGCAAGGGGGTACAACAGCGATTCCTGGGGCATTTGGTTGTGGGAAGACTGTGATCTCACAGTCTCTTTCAAAATACTCCAACAGTGATGTCATCATTTATGTAGGCTGTGGAGAACGAGGAAATGAAATGTCTGAAGTACTGAGAGATTTCCCTGAGGTTAGTATGGAGAATTCATGGAAAGTAAACCTTCTTGGGAAGACTTGCTATTCTACTCGTATTATAACTGAATAAAATATCATATTGGTAGAGTGACCTGAAATTATCTTCTTGCATTCCTGCTGTAAGTTCTGGCTGTAGTAGCAGAAATCCCTTTTGGCTTGTTCAGGAATGATTTCAGTGGCCCCTCAACAAACATCTGGACTAGTTTTTGGGTGTATCTTCTAACTTGTTTAAAATAAAGCCAAAATTAATGGCAGGGTGTAATTTAGCATAGTTATAAGCAGCTTACCTTTCACTGGTAATGTTTCTACCTTTTCGAACTTAACCATGCATAGCAAATGCAGCATCTGTATTTACAGGGTGCAGGGTGGTGACACAACAGTTACCAGATATTAGTTTGACATGTTAGGCTTTGGAATACCTTCTGAAGGAAGTAGAAAATGCCTGGGTTTTTTTTATAAAAGAAAAAAAAAAAAAAAAAGCAACAGGTTTACCAGTCCTTCTACCTGTTGTTATATGTTAGTGAATTAGTTGTGGCACAGTCTTCTGTAAAATATGGGAAAGAAGCCAGATCATCTGAACTGTTAGGTCGGAACTCCACTGTCAGAAATAAGGAGTGAAAGGCTTGGATGTGTTGATTGATTATAAGATGAGAAAGTCAAGCTGAGGTGGCCATAAAAAAGGTAAATCCCAGGGTATTTGTAAGTGGAATTCTGCACAAATGTCAGGATATGCATTCTGTTGTTCGGGTGCTTATGAGGCTTCACCAGGGTTATGTGTGTGGTTTTATGTCAAGTTGTCAAAGATGAACTTGGATTGGTGTAAATGGGGAAAAAAAAGCTCTCTGATGCCTAATGGACTTACAACAGAAGGCTAAGATTTTTTGGCTCTTCCAGCCTAGTAAGCTGAGAGAGGATAATGTACTTCTTGATGTATTGGATTTCTCATTACTTGTTTGAATGGGATCAATAGAGATTTGCCAGTTGCAGAAGATGAGATGAGGCTGAGGCATGTATGTTAAAGAGTTAAGCTGTGTGCAAGCTGGAAGGCAAACCAGCATAGTATCCTGATATCTTGAATCTAGTCTCTGCTCTTGGTAGGGTAGCTGTGAGGAGAGTATCCTGATACAAGGCGAGTAATACAGTAAAAAAACAAACAACAAAATGTAAATTAAAAAACCTTGCTACTGTTACCTTTTTTCTTTTCTTTTCTTGCATTTTAGTTAACAATGGAAGTTGATGGCAAGGTAGAAAGCATCATGAAGAGAACAGCTCTGGTAGCAAATACCTCCAACATGCCTGTGGCTGCCAGAGAAGCCTCTATATATACTGGTAAGATTTACAAGAGGCTGGAAAAGGCTGTGTGTGTAGAGCAAGCCATCATGCTCTAGTATTTTCAGTTCCTGAGGTGGTCAGTACTGAAAAACCTGCTTAGTTTCAGAAGTCAACCCTTTCAGGCCTTGCCTGCACTAAGTCCTAGTATCTGAATTGAATTTGGCTTGCTTGTATGTAATTATGATTTCTGAATATTGAGTAAATTTTGCTTATAAGGTGCACTTACTGCACCAGCTCTCATGTAGTTTTTCTCCATGTGTTAATTTTGTCAGCTTTTGTTTGTGAATAGCTTTTTGCTGACAAGTACAGCCATCTGATGGGCAGGAAAAGTACTCAGAGTTGGCAGGCTGGTCTTTCTTTTGCAGCCTGTTAGAGGTTTTTTTTAAATTCTTTTTTATGAAAAGTTGTCAGATAATTAAGATAAAACATGACCTTTTCTCACTGTTATATTCTGGTAGTTTGAAAGGGGAGGAGACCTTTTACAGTAAGAAGAGGCTTTGTTCATGGCCTCAGTGAGGCAGAGAGTAGCATCAGTGATGTTGCTGTGTCTCTTCAAAGAAATACATGGGAATGTAAGACGAGCCAGAGTGGTTCATAAGCAGAAATGGAGAGGGTGAGAAGAAATAACCAAAAAAAAGACAGCAAGGACATGATCTAGTGGGAAGAAAGAATAACTTTCAGTGTCTATTTCCATCAAAACCTAAACTTTAATAATTTGGCTTATTTGCATCTTAGTGACAAAATACAAGCATAGAATTCCTTTCTGAACTGTACCCTGCAACACGCTGTTGTCTTTGTTCTAGGAATCACCCTGTCTGAGTATTTCCGGGACATGGGCTACCATGTCAGTATGATGGCAGACTCTACTTCCCGATGGGCTGAGGCCCTCAGAGAAATTTCAGGGCGACTAGCTGAAATGCCAGCTGGTGAGTAGTCTGTTCTCAGTCTAGTCTTGTAAATGCATCCTTTAAACTCTGAGCCTTTGACTCAATTTCTGTGTGTTGCTGTTTGCAGACAGTGGTTATCCAGCCTACCTTGGTGCCCGTCTAGCCTCTTTCTATGAGCGAGCTGGCAGAGTCAAGTGTCTGGGAAATCCTGAAAGGGAAGGCAGTGTCAGCATTGTTGGAGCGTGAGTGTTGCATTTCTTTGTTTTGCGTTGGCTGCAGTTTTTCCTCTGTATTTTTGTATGTCAAAGTACCTGCTTTTCAGACAAAAAGGTCTTCTTGCTCTGTGCAGCTGCAGAACTAAAAATATGTGAATGAGTAGGTAGATATTTAGTCTCTGCTCACCCAGAACCGCTGCTAAATTGTGCGTGGGGGCAGAAAGAATGAATGTGGACAGGTAGTTCTGTGAGGTGTGGAATCACAGTCACTTGCAGCAATTGGAGCAAATGGCTCAGGGAAGAATGTCATTAGAGCTGTCACTGAAAAGTATGTCAGACCATGCTCAGAGCAGGAAAGAAGGGGCAGTTAGAGCGGCAATGTGTGCACTTGGGGGCATAATGAATTGTGGTTCTCTTGCTTAAATAGAGTAAATTTACAGCATATCTCAAGCTGTGATGGGCTGTGAAAAGCATGTGGTCCCCAGACATTCTTCTAGGCTATGACTTGTGTATCATACTGTGGACAAAGTGAATTTCCTCCCAACGCATTTTCAGGCGAGCCTCTAGCGTCTGCAGCAACACCTAGAGTCCACTGTTTGCTCTGCTTAGTTCTGCTGTCCACAACACACGTACACAAATGCATTGTGCTTTTGAGGTTGGAAGATTTTTTTTTTTTTTTTTTTTAATCTCTGGGAAGGCACATATTAAGGTGTCAGGCCCAAATGAACTGGTTATTGTATAGGTGGATATCTGAAATAATTTCAAATTGGGATATTGTTTTCTGTAAAGTAATCATTACACTGTGTTTCACGGTGTCCTATCAGCACGCTTACCGAATGTGTTCCAGTTGAGATAGGTTTGATAATCCAAGCTGGACTTACCACCTGGAGCTAAAGTGACTGAAATCATACCCTGATACTGTCAATCAGTTACTGATATAACTATATTTCATGGTATGCTTGATGTTACACCTGTGTGGGTATGCATCAGACACTTTCTGCAGTGGAAGCTTGTAATCCGTTACTTGAAATCGTGTTGACTTTTCTGGTTTCTGTGATCACTGAGCTGTGCAGTCTTATGTTCGGTGCTTCAGTTAAAACTGTGAAAGCAATTCTGATAACTTCTCCTTATCGCTTCCTGCTCAGTGTCTCTCCCCCAGGTGGTGATTTCTCTGATCCTGTCACATCTGCTACACTGGGCATTGTTCAGGTACGTCCCACGATGTTGCAGCTCTTCTGTCCGCTTCGTTAGACTCAAAATGATTGTGCCTCAGTGCATTTGTGCCAGTGGCTGGGGTCTGAGAGCTTTGATTTGACACAGGCAGCTTTGTAGGGAGCTTTGGAAAAATGTTCTAACAGTGTAAAAAGCGACCTTATGAGATGGTCTCTGAACTGATGTGTTTGAGATCCCTTTGGAAGAGGGAGCGAAGGTAGCAATTCCTTCCAACGCTGACTGCTCAGGAATATCTGTGTGCTTCCTGATTGCTGCCCATTGAGCTGCACTCAAATGTGGCTGCTCTCCGCTGAGATGGAAAGTGAACCAATCTTAATAGGTGCATTGAAACCACAAAAAAATCCTCAGAGCAGCTGACTGGGAGAAGAATGTCTTGCAACTGATTGCAGCCCTGTTTTGGGAAAAGAAGTGGAGACTTATTAGATGTGACTCAGACTCCAGTGTTGACATTGCCTTTGTTACGGCTGACTTCTACCTCATGAGGAGTCTCAAGCTGAATAAGTCTGAACTCAGCTTAAAAGATGCATCATTTTTGGAGAAGTGTATTTGAAAGTCACTGCTGTAGTTAAATTAACATAAGAAAGGCTTTCTCTTTCTCTCAGGCTTTCATTTGTGATACCCTTTGCCATGTAGTGTTTGCTCAAACTTGCTTTTTGTATTGGGGTTATTTTTAATTGCCTTCAATTATTTTTGTTTGTTTTTGATTTGGAACACTGGTTAATCTTTCTGCCTTCTGACAGGTTTTCTGGGGCCTGGATAAGAAGCTGGCGCAACGCAAGCACTTCCCCTCTGTCAACTGGCTGATCAGTTACAGCAAATACACGCATGCACTGGATGAGTACTACGACAAGCATTTTACAGAGTTTGTCCCTCTCAGGACAAAGGCCAAAGAGATCCTACAGGAGGAAGAGGACCTTGCAGAGATTGTGCAGCTTGTGGGGAAGGTGAGTAACCAGCTATGAGGAAATGTGGTGTCAATGAACCATCCTCCGTTTCCTTACTGCTAGTGCAGGCTTTTGACCATGTCTTTGGCCAGACTTCATGGATACTGCATTGTGCAAAAAAGGCAAATGGTCACGGGGAGGTGTCGGACTCTCCTGTCTCTAACTGTGCTTTATTCCAACTTTCTTACATGTTGTTGGACTTCTAATGACAAATACTTTTCTAGATTTGATAAACCTTGGCTTGACGCTGCTTTTTTCATGTAAATTAGATTGCAGGGCATCTAATGCTGGAGTTAAGAAACTTCACTTGCTTCAGTGTTCTAGTCCTGCTGAAATGCCCTTTGCTCCCGCTCACAAAGATTACTTCCCGTGGAGTACTATTGTAAGAGAAATGATGCAAACTGATCTTTACTGTTGAAGCCCTCTGAAGGGTTACAGGTTATTAGAAACCATGTTGCCAGCTGCGGAACAGACGTGTTGGCATTTACAAGCTGGCCTGTAGAAACAGAAGTGATGTCTGCTTTTTTGAAAAACTGGCGATTACCTGGTTTCTCTGTGGAAACCTGTGACATGACATATGGCTCCATTTTACAGGCATTCCTTAATTTCCTTCATTCACTTCACTGTTTTGGAGAGAAAGCTGAACTTAAACAGGAAAATTTCCCTTGAGAGCTCTCAAAAGGGACCCAGTGAAAACTCTTGTGTTTCAGCTTAGCCCTGTAAATATGTTAACTGACAGCTGCTTAGCACATACTTGACAGTAATTTCATTCCATGATGTTCGGATGAGCTATGCTGATTTACAAGGTGGTAGTAGTGTGTGGTAACATGTATTAAGTATAGTTATTTGGAGGAAGTTTGCTCCTGGTGCTGTCCCTATTCACTGATGTTCTAGCCCAGCCAAGGTAAGGCCTTTCACCACCAGATCTTGCCTAGCAGAGCTCTGTTCTCTAGATGTGTCTTTGAAGAAAAGGAGATGTGATATTAGGGCCTTCTGCAGTTTTCTATTTACAAAACCATGTTCTAAAAGACTAGTCTACAGAGCAGGGTAGAATCAGTGCCTTGGTGTGGAAGGGATATTGATAAGCCAGTGCTTGTAACTAGGCATTATTCCCATGATAGAAGTACTGGAACTGGTGATCTTGTTCTCAAAGATGTTATCGTTGACAGTTTCTTTCAGTCTGGGCTTGGCCAACAACTGCAACAAACCTTTAGAAAGGGGGAATTGTGGAAAAACAGATACTTTTTTTTTTTTTTTTTTTTTTAGCACTGAATTCTGTTAGTCTCCTCATGAAAGGTCCAAACTTCCTGTCTGAAAAGCAAGCTGGGCTACTTAAAACTCAACCTGCCCCCTTTAGCAAAGGGACAGTGAAGGTGGAGAAGTGACCTGTGGTGCCAACAGCAGAAATGTGCAGCAGGGTTGTGCCTGTCCTGCAGAGTACGACAGGCATTGTCATCAGCTCCTTTGGTTTTCTTGAATGCCAGACAGGGAAAGCTCATTGGTAGCTGTGGAGGCTAGTATCAAATCCTTAAGATTACTTACTGATCTAGCATGCCGAGATCTAGTTTTTTCATCCATGGACATAAGGATTGAGGAAGGTAAAAATGAATTTACCCCTTTATGTAGGAAGGTGATGCTTCAACATACCTCATAGCAGAGCTGTGTGTGTTTTCTGTGTCTGGTGGCTTTTCTATTATCTTAAAGGAAACTTCCTTATCCCGGTTTATCATCAACCAACAAGGAGGGGCTGGTGGGGAATGTGAAGCTCAAGGGCAGCCTTGGCTGCAGTGACCATGAAATGGTGGGGTTCAAGATCCTTGGAGCAGTGAGGAGGGCACACAGCAAGCTCGCTACCCTGCACTTCAGGAGAGCAGACTTTGGCCTCTTCAGGGATCTGCGTGGTGGAGTACCAGGGGATACAGCCCTGGAGGGAAGAGGGGCCCAAGAAAGCTGGTTAATATTCAAGGATCACCTCCTCCAAGCTCAGGAACGATGCATCCCAACAAAGAGGAAGTCAGGCAAAAACGCAAGGAGGCCTGCGTGAATGAAGAAGGAGCTCCTGGACAAACTCAAACACAAAAAGGAAGCCTACAGAGGGTGGAAGCAAGGACAAGTAGCTTGGGAGGAATACAGAGAAATTGTCTGAGCAGCCAGGGATAATGTTAGGAAAGCCAAAGCCCTGACAGAATTAAATCTGGCCAGGGAGGTCAAGGGCAACGAGACAAGCTTCTGTAGGTATACTGGTGATAAAAAGACAACTAGGGAAAATGTGGGCCCTCTCTGGAAGGGAAGGGGAGACCTGGTTACCTGGGACATGGAGAAGGCTGAGGTACTTAACGGCTTTTTTTTGCCTCAGTCTTCACCGGCAAGTGCTCCAGCCACACCGCCAAAGTCAGAGAAGGCAAAGGCACGGACGGGGAGAATGAGGAACTGCCCACCGTAGGAGAAGATCAGGTTTAAGACCATCTAAGGAACCTGAAGCTGCACAAGTCCATGGGACCTGAGGAGATGCCTCCTTGGGTCCTGAGGGAACTGGCGGACAAAGTGGCTAGACCACTAACCATCGTATTTGAGAAGTCGTGGCAGTCTGGGGAAGTTCCCGGTGACTGTAAAAGGGGAAACATAACCCCCATTTTTAAAAAGGGGAAAAAGGAACACTCAGGGAACTACAGGCCAGTCAGTCTCACCTCTGTGCCTGGCAAGATCATGGAGCAGATCCTCCTGGAAACTACACTAGGGCCCATGGAAAATAAGGAGGTGACTGGAGACAGCCAACTTGGTTCCACTAAGGACAAATCATGCCTGACAGATTTGGTGGCCTTCTACAACGGGGTTACAGCATTGGTGGATGAGGGAAGAGCAACTGATGACATCTACCTGGACTTGTGCAAAATGTTTGACGCTGTCCTGCACGAAATCCTTGTCTCTAAATTGGAGAGACATGGATTTGACGGATGGACCACTCAGTGGATAAGGAATTGGCCGCACTCAGAGTTGTGGTCAACAGCTCAATGTCCCAGTGGAGAGCAGTGACAAGTGGTGTTCCTCAGGGGTCGGTATTGGGACCGGCGCTGTTTAACATCTTTGTTGGCAACATGGACAGTGGGATCGAGTGCACCCTCAGCAAGTTTGCTGACAACACCAAGCTGTGTGGTGCGGTTGACGCGCTGGAGGGAAGGGATGCCATCCAGAGGGACCTGGACAGGCTTGAGAGGTGGGCCTGTGCGAACCTCATGAAGTTCAACAAGGCCAAGTGCAAGGTCCTGCGCGTGGGTCGGGGCAATCCCAAGCACAGATACAGGCTGGGCGATGAGTGGATTGAGAGCAGCCCTGCGGAGAAGGACTTGGGGGTGTTGGTTGAGGAGAAGCTCAACATGACCCAGCAATGGGCGCTCAGAGCCCAGAAAGTCTGGGACAAGGTTGGATGGGGCTTTGAGCAGCCTGGTCTAGTGGAAGGTGGCCCAGCCCATGGCAGGGGGTTGGAACTAGATGATCTTTAAGGTTCCTTTCAACCCCAAACAATTCTATGATATAGACCAGAGTTACACACCACTTTATCTGGACATATTAAACTACATAATCCACAAGAAACATAAACTGATAATGAAGTATCTAAATAATGTGTGGCAGGTGCTGTCCCTACCCAGACGACAGTGATCACTGTGTTAAGATACAACATCAGCTTTATAAAATGCTTCTCATCACACACTGCCCTGTTGGTTGTGAAGTGCTCTACGATAGTTCTTTTGTCACAGTTTGAAGCTAAAGGATGTGGTTTGAACAAGACGGGCACAGAGAGGCTGCAAGGTAAGTAAAGGCTTTGTGGGAGGGTGCATAATACAGGAGGAGTTGACAGAATTGCTATGAAACAATTGCTTTCAGGGGCTCCACCATGCCTTGCTTGTAAACCTCAAAATTCTGGTGGACAGGGAAGATGCCTTCATGGAATTTTTTATTTTTTAATTAAAATTTAGTATTAAGACAAGTGAGCTGCTATTGTGTTAGTTCAGTGACAGCCAGTATCTATAGTTTAACAAGGAGGCTGCGTTCAGCGATCACTGTAGTTCAGAACATCAAGCCAACACGTGCAGGACTAAGGACAGTCTCCGAGCAGTCACAGTAACCCACTCTCAGCGCAATTTCCCTGCCTTAAGAGGGCAGCTCAGGCCCGAGAGCTGGCAGGCAGGGCTAGTTAACTGCACTGAGCACTGCCCACGAGCAACAGCCCCAACTTCAGTGGCAGAGTTGTGCCAGCACACTGCATAAAGCTGGAGTTTCCTGCTGTAGTGACCTGCTATCATGGTAGAGAGGAGGGGAAAGGGGGCACAAGGCATCTGAATACCTTCTGCTGCCCTCACTGCTGGCGAACTACAGCAGACGCGGCCGCGGTGCTTACCTGTGGGAGATGGAGCAGGGCTGCTGGTGCGGTTTCCACCGAGGTCCCAGCAGCGCACTGGGGGAACGAGGGTCCCACTTGTCAGCCCTCCACGCTGAAAGCTGCTGGGGGCCCTCGGGCCCGCTGGGCTCATACAAACGTTTGGTGCGGCCGCAGGCGCGTGTACGTGAGGGAAACCACATACAAAAAAACACTAGTGAAACTGGCTCAAAGTGGTTTTTTCCCCCCATCTCAAGCTAGAGGTGGAGCACACCCACAGGCAGCATACCTCAGTCTCAAATACGGCCTGTTCATGTCATGGATAAACTCAGTATCTCCCTGTTGCTGTCATTGCTCACTTTCCCCCTGCCAAACACCCTTTTGCTCAGTGTAGATGCTGCTGTTTTAATAGGCACAAAAAAAAAAAAAAAAAATCTACATTTAGCTGTGGACAAGTTAACATTTCTCCTAAAACTGTGCCTTCACATTTCAAAACGCAGCATACTCCCCCCTGCCTGGGCTGCTCTTCTGCCATCCCAGAGGTTTTGGTGGTAGCTGTAACATTGTCAGCTCACAAGATCCTAATAGCTTCCCTAAACTGTGAGGGGATTTTTATTATCGTTATACAAAAGCTTGAGTTGTACTGGACAAAACAACTTTACTTACATCTCCTGACACCTTCAGGTGTCCGGGCGCTGTACGAAGAGAGGAGCACAGCAGAGGCAAGAGAGAGGTCACGTTGCTACCGGGGAAGGTAGAGCAGAGCCTGCCCGGCAGCAGCTTTCTGGCCATGCAGAATTGCTTGACCCAGCCACAGCCCTGCACCAGCTTTTACTTGGGAAAATGTTAAAGGCCTAGGCTGGCGTGGGAATGGGGAAGGCATTGCAGGAGGTGTAACACAAAAATTATACAAAGCCAAGCGTTGGTAGCTCTTTTGCTTATAAAAACAGCAAATATATCTCATGACATGGCAAATAAGCCTGAGTATTTAATGACCAACTGCAGAAAGCTTAGGACAGATATTCCCAGACAGATAATTCCCAACATACGGAGAGTTACTCTGGTAGCCACCACTTCCAGCCAGGCCAGCTCCTGCTTCCTTCAAGCCCCTCAACCCTTGCAGCGAGCCACTTAAACCCACTGAGGGGGTTCACCAGAAAACTGAACCGTTCGCTTCCCTTTCAAGAGTTGTTACAGCGGTTTGTGCTGAGCGTAGGAGGGATGAGCACGTGATGGGGGAAGCAGGGGCCCTGCTACTGGCCCATGGGCAGCAGAAGGGCCCCCACCTCCTAACACAACCCACACATCAGCTGCTTTGCTTGTCTCCCTCCACATCTCTAACACTGTGACACCTGCAAATCTGGGAACATCGGTCCCCCACCTACCTAGGGAGCCCTTCTTCCTTCCCCGAGGGCAGTCGCTCAGTGAAGGGCAGCTGGACTAAAGGCACAAGCTGCATTTCAGGTGCGGAGGTGCTGCATAACCAAGCTTGATAAGGACAGCTGGGAGACACAGAGCTGCCCAGGTGCCCAGCCAGACATCTCACCAGCCAGAACCATCGAGATACCCCTGCAGCCGCGGCATCAGGCTGAGCCTTGTGGCCGCTGGGTGGGAGAATTGAAGTACGAACAGAAACCAGCAGGCAGAGCAAAGCTGAGAGGAAATTTTAAAAATTGATGCATCAAGCTGGAGGCACAGAAGCAGTAGGGAAACGATTCCAACCCTTCCTCCCACACCTCTTAGGCTTGAGGTGCCTTTCCTTGTATTTAATTATCATGTTTTTCTTCTTGTTCTGTGCTGTTCTCCAGCCTCTCTCTCCCTCACTGCTACCACCTTGCCATTTGCATATTGTGCTCATCTCTGCTTAGCTCAGTGAGCACATATGTTGCTCTCCTACCTCCTACATTGAGTCTTCCAACTGCTGTTCAACATTAGTTTTTTCCTCACATTCCTATTTAGAGGAGATAACCACCTTCCTGGCTAGAAACAAATACAAGCTTGGAACAAGGTCTGAAACTACAGACTATGGAAGACACAGGGAGAAGGAATATCTTTTATGAAAATGCATGTCCAAAACTGGACAAGTTTGGCAGCACACAAGCCCTTCTTCAGTCTGGCACAGAAGCGATATTCCTACTACCCCAACATCTCTTCCTATGTCCTTGACTTCTATACATCGTAAAATACATCAAAAGCAGAACATACTTGCACAAGAAGAAAAGCTGCTCACCTTTCTCCACACCTAAACACAGGATAAGGGCAGTCCTGCAGGGTGAAAGCCCATCCTGCACCTGACTAAGCAGGGGTGTGAAGGCAGCACAGCGAGCAAAGAGGACTTCAGGTTAGACTCACAAACGGCAGGATCCAACACTGGATCCTCCAAGTCTCACCCCACCCCACCCCCAAATACCTGCTTGTACACAAGTTCTGATGATCTGCCAAGATCAACACGTTTTTGAACTAGTGTCCCTCTTCTCCCCATCTGTCTGGCTCAAGCGGACTGAGGGAGGCAGCATTTGCTAATTCTAGCAAGAAACCACACTGGAGTCTCTGGCCAGACTTGCCCACTTCATATAAAAATATTCAGTGGGCTCTGGAATGCTTTACATGGTGCGATTGCAGCATGGACACCAGAGAAACCGGACAGTTGAAAGATTAAAGGCTAGTGAAGTTCCTACAGCATGCAGATGCTCCAACTGTTGAGCCTTGGGCAACAGCAGGGCAGTATCTCCACTTCAAGCACCTTTAATCACCCCAGCATAGCCTCCCAACTTAGACAAGATTTACACAGCTCCCTCCAGGTCCCAGAGGAGCAAGGCTCAAGTAGAGGCTTCTTTCGGTTTAGCACTTCACAGGAGTTTGTGCTCAACCTGCTGGTGCTGGCAGGCTGTGTTCAAACCCCACACGTCCCCAGCACCCAGGGATTTATCCTTCCCACCGTAGCACTGCTGTCCTGCGAGCACGTCCCCCCACAAAGCCTTGTAACCCACCCTGAAGGCCCACACAGGGCTCAACCTGAATTTTTCCAGGCACTTGCTAGAGCAAGATACTGTTCATGCAAGGCCCGTGATGAGGACTCCATCAGGAAATTTTCTCCCCTTCTGCTGCTGCTGCCTCCCCCAGTCCTGGCCCCAAAGCACTGCCCCACTTGCTCCCTAGCTCACCCAGCAGCAAATGATGTGACCGTTACACAAGCACATCACCTCCCAACAGATCTACTGCTGCAGCTCTTCATGCAGCTTCCAGGTAGCCTTTGCATTTGCAGGGAGGGGGACAGGGCAGCACAGAGTACATGTTGTAAAAAAGTTGTCAGGTCAAACATTCATACGCCTCTGGGTACAGAAACCCGGGTGACTCCATCTGCACGGCATGTTTATAACTATGCTGGGCAAGACAAAGTACCACAGCCCCACCAGGAGTCCCTGACGGGGGTGGTTCAGTCTTGCTGCACTCGGCAGTAAGGATTTGGGGAGGTTTTTTGCACCTCAGACTTCCTGGCAGTCTTTCCTTATGGGAAGAAAAAGGAAGCTGCAGGCAAGCCTATGTAGCTAATATTGGAATCTGCCATTTTAGACACACCAAGAACATACGGCAAGGCTGCAGGCTGGCTGAATGTAAAACGTGGACTATCCTCAGCTTGATAGTCCTCTGCTGGTGCTACTCAGACAAAAGCGAGTGCCATCTCCTTCCCTGCAGCCCACGGTGATGCTGTTAAGGAGGAGAAGCTCATGCTTCACAACAAGCCTGAGAAACCTACCCCTGTTTCAAACACAAAACATTCACAACTCCATCTGCATGGCAAACCTGCAAGTCAAGCCCAAAGCACTGTAATACAACGCAGCACACAGAGACCACTGCCACCTTCTGCGTGTTCTGGCACACCCTGCCTGAAATGCAGCTACATCTCCAGAACAGTGCGGCTCTGCTCAGGAAGATAGCGGCTGGCAGCCTCTTGTCTCATTCCTCCTCCACTCTGCCAAAGGGGCTACAGTGACAAACAATAGTGTCTGTTCTTTACTCTATTTAGCCTCACAAAGGCAATTTGGTTAAGAGAACAAGCAAGTCATCTGCACCTATGCTCAGGAAACTGTTTGGAGGGTCCTAAGGATGACAGCAGCCATGTGACAGCACTAGGCACCCCTCTGCCCTGAGCGCTCTCTGCTGCTGCTGAGAGCTGGAGCAAGAAGAATTCCAATCAACCTGCAGAGCAGGGAACTCGGAACATTCATTTTATTGACCATCTTGACAAAATCCAACTTAGAAAAAAATAAAAACCAGCTAGTTTAAAACCTTAAAAGCTAGGAGATACAGGCTTCTCAGAGTAGAAAATTACCATAGTCATCTGCTTTGGTAAGCACAAGTGGCATGGAGCCTTTGCATCACTGAGTACATGCACATACAGCAAAGGAAAAGTGCTCAGACAATGACAAGAATAAGGACAGCAGGCCTCAAAGAATACTTTTTAATTCAAAATTAGCAAAACAGATCACATTTTAGATGCAAGGCCTGAAATAATTCACACCTTATTCTTGTTTTTTAAATAACTAAGAATTCAGGAAGAATGCAGAAGCCATTTAAAAACTTGTTTCAGATGCAGAAAAGTTGGAGAGGAAAAAAGGCTTGGTCCAGATCTTTAGCTAAAGAGCTCAACCCCAACTGCCCCAAAACCTCCTCCACACTCCCAGCCCATAAGGAAACCCATTTTGCCAAGTTTCCCTAAAGCAAGCTTGTAGGAGGAGAAAGTCTGAGGCTGCTGGACAGCCTCCCTCTTCCACCTTGCCCCTTTAGCAAGGCCACACAGCAGGAGCCAAGGAGCTGCCAAGGAGCTGCCCAGCACGCAAGACTGCGGCTTTGCCGCACCATGTCTCTTACGGTCGCTTGAGGACAGCACTTCTGGTGCTGTGAAGGAGACCGTCACACTGACAAGTGCCTGCGTAGGAGTCACCATGAAGTGAGGCTGTTCAATATGCATAAAGTGAGAGAGGCTGCAAGAGCAAGGCGGGAGGTTCTGCCTCTGGCAGAGTACTCATGGGCAGCTCTAGTCCACCACCTCCCCTCCAACACTGCAGTCTCTTGTTACCATGGCTCCCCACCAGCTACAGGAGGAGGGAGCCTCTCCAGCAAAAAAGAGAAAACAGTCCCCCACTGCCACCTCAGTTTGGAGTCCTTTGCTCCCTCGGCGGCTGCAGGACAGGAACCAAATTCTCTCCCTGTGCTGCCAAAGGGACTCTCCGAGGGCAGCAGCCTGCAGGGTACGGGTGCCGGTTGAAGATGCAGGAGGAGCTGCGTTGCACGTGTCAAGCCTGCTCACTGGAGAGGAAGCGGAGCACATCAGCGGGGAGGAAGGGAAGCAAAGGTCTCAAACACACCTCCTGTTTCCTCCCTCTTCACTGGCTCCAGCACCCACTGCACCTACAAGCTGGAGGGCTGTGCACTGTCCTCGGCCCCTGGGTCGTGCCTGCCCCAGAGGATGCGGTGGGAAAGCAGCAAGTGTTGTCTTCCCTCCCGGTCCCGCCTCAGTTACCGCAGCACCCCTTCGTGCTTGCTGTGGGATCTGGCTCCCCTGCTCCCATGGGGTTGTTGGCCATGGAAGCAGGCTCATTCCCCACAGACACCAGTTGGCCCAGTGCCTTTGGCTGAGCAGTTTGGGACGTCCCTGCACCCCTGTCCCCTGAGGACTCAGAACACTGGGATCTTGTCCCTGCGCACCACGTCCAGGTCATCATCCAAGGTCAGCAGGACCTGAGGAGGAAAGTGAGAGGCAGATTCAGGTCTTGCTGGCCAGCCCATGGCTGGGCAGAACGACCAGCTCCTGATGGCATCGCATCACAGGGGGGCTCCACCTGGGCCACGTCTCCAGCATGTACAGAAGTCACGACAGGAACCCATGTAGATGTGCCACATTAACTTTGTTTCTGTAATGCTCCCAGCAAGTCCCTCTGGCTGCACAGCTGACAGGTAGCTCTGCCCACAGTGCTGCAAGGACCTGAGCACGTAATCCTGCCCCAGCCATGATGGAGATGCTGCTTGTAAACTGGTCCCTCATCACTAGCCTCTGAAGAGCCATCCAGGAGGCAGCAGGGTGGGAGTTGCTTGACCACAGCTCAGGCATTGCAAGCAGCCAGGCAGCTCCTTCACAAACAGTTTGCGCCTTACACAGCTAGGGTTAAGGCCTCCCTCCCCACTTCCCCAAAACACTATGCTGTGACCCCATCACAGGGGATGCCTCCACCCTTTCCACCACACAGACCATCAGGTCTGAAAAGTGGTACCAAGTAGAGAAGCACAGGAGTCAATTTATGGAAGTGACAGAAAGTCCAGGAGCGAGCTAAGCTCCACACCGGTGACCCTTCTGCCTGGGTCAAAGGAAGTAGGGTCCCTTCCTGGGAGGTCCTCACAAACCCATGAGAGGGCTGGTCATACCAGCAGCCCCTCAGCTTCTCCATGACACCTGTGTGACACACAGCCCCAGAGGGAATTTGAGGCCAGAAGGCACAGGGAGCAATAAGCCAAAGGAGAAAGCCTGATCCCTGATCCCACTGACAAGGAGCATCCCACTGTGAAGGATGTCTGGAAGCAGAGCCAAGCGAGGCAGAGCCAAGCAGAGGAGTTGGGGCACTTCTGTGGCATCCTGGGACAGCCACAGCTCCATGAAGATAGAGAGGGACAAGGAGGGTGAGGCTCAGCAGGACTTACCAGAAAGGAGAAGAACAAGGCAGCCGCAGAGAGGAAGTGCCAGACATCATGGTCATCGAAGAAGCCCAGCAGGATGCATGGACGGTTCTTTTCCCGGGACTCTGCTGGAGTCTCCTAGGGGAGTGGGCAGGCAGTCAGGACCTGATATCCACTCACACAGGGCCCTGGCTGGCCACGTTGCACTCCCCCTGGAGATTGTCCTGTCTTAACCCTCCACGTGGGAGCCAGGAAAAAGCACTGTGCTGGCTGGACATGTGGTGAGAGCAGGACAGGAACACAATGTCATACTTAGACCCGGGGATGGATCTGGGGCCACAACCCACAGCTGGGGGGAACCCTCTGGTCTCCACATCTGAGGTCCTGCACAGCACAAGCTGCACAGCCTCCACCAGACCACCCTGCAGCAAGCCTGTCACTTTCATGGAGATGGACGTGGTATCTTGTTAGAAGGCATTCAGTCAGGATTTAAAGATCCTCCCAGGCCATGGAGAGCCCCCACAACCCCAGGCAGATTATTCCCCATTGACCATCTGCTCCAGGGAGAAGACTTCCATCCAGCACTGGTCAGGATTTGCCCAGTTTTGCTTTCAGATCCCCAGCTCCTCCTCTGTCCCCTGGTGAGGACCAATCACCTCCGGATCACCCAGGTCATAGTCTCTCCATAGCTGCACACATACAGTCATTTTTGACTCATCACAGCTTCCCATGTTCCCTTCCCAGTCTGCTGAAGGAGTTAAACCCTTTCAGCTCTCCATGAGCAGCCCAAGACTCTTCCCCAGGGTATTTTTTTGCGTAAAATGAACAACAGGAAGGAAAGATGATGAGAGATGGACAGAAGGACAATAAAAGGGGAACTTTACCTCCCAGCTGCTGAGGTTCTGGAAGAAGAAGTAGAGGGCAGCTGCCCACACCACTGCCGTGGCCACAATGCAGAACATGGGGATGGGCAGGAGCTTCTCAGAGCTGCGGAGCTGCAGACAGGGACATAGCCTCACAACACACCCCGAGTTCTTCCCAGGGGCTGAAGCCATGCGTAAGGCTGAAACGCCAGCCTGGACCATCCACATCTGCAAAGGACTGTCCGCCCCAGGGAGACACAGTCCAGCCACCCCCGAGATGGCTACACAGCAACACCTCCCCAACACCAACACCTTGTCCCACCCTGAGCCCCACAAAGGCCCCTCCACATCCCTCTGCAGCACCACAGGAACCCAAAGTGCAGCCAGAAAAGAGGCCCATCCCTTCCCCTTTGGAGATAGGTACCCCAGGGACAGCTACAGCTGCCTCCCTTTACCTTCATGATGATGTAGAAAGCCAGATACAGCAACAGGTTACAGATAAAGATCCCCAGTATGTAGGAGGCGAAGTCTCTGGGCCGATACAGCAGCCCAAAGACAGCACTGAGAGAGGGGGAAGAAGGGACATTAGACAACCGCTTTCACTGGGGACAGGGTACATCCCCAAAGCGACAGCCACTCACTGCCCCAGCAGACCACAGGACGCAGCAACATTGCCACAGCCTCCCAGTTCCCTGGAGGAAATGCACCATTCGCCTCTGCTCTCTGCTGAGCAAACTCAGCCACGGTCAGCTGCTGAGCACAACTGGAGACATCGGAGGACAGGCAAGGGCCCTGGGTTGCTTCCAACCCACAGCCAATGCATCTCACTTGGTAGGAGTTGGCCCCAGACCTGTACGTTCAGCAGAAGGCACGTCCCTGAGAAGCAGCTTTAGTGAAAAGCAAGAGCTTGAGGCAATGATTTTAGGTCTCATCCAACAGCTGATCCCTCCCATCCATGCAGTTACTGCTGAGCCAGGCTCTGTGACTGTGACTGACAAGTGTCTGACAAGTCTCTTCCACCTCGGCTATGCCAGAGACCTTCCCAGCTACGTGGGAAGCATGTGTACAGAACAACGCAGCACCACGGTACCAGGCCAGCCCTATACAAGCTCACTCAGACACAAGCCATGGGACAGCACCAGCTGAAGTGCTTAGGGATGCCTCACATAGCTCTGTAGTGCTGCACTACATCCTATGGATCTGCCTACCATCAGCGCTCATCAGATCAAGCGCCTTGCCAAAACCTGCCAGAAGGGCCCCAGCACAGGATTACTGCACAGACTCTGCTGCATTTCCCCATCACTTCAGGCCACACATGTGTCAATACTGAATCCTGCTGCCCACGAGCACAAGTATGCAAGACACAAACACTCCACTACTTACAAGGACCAGTTGACCAGGTTTCCAACAATGAGCAGCACCATCCTGTCCTGAAGAGAAGACACTGATGATCATATGAAAGCAGAAGGAAATGCAAAAAGAGGCCTTT
The DNA here is from genome assembly GCA_027564655.1 of Leptodon cayanensis. Classification (NCBI taxonomy): domain Eukaryota; kingdom Metazoa; phylum Chordata; class Aves; order Accipitriformes; family Accipitridae; genus Leptodon; species Leptodon cayanensis. The sequence continues at coordinate 2,399,684 of JANXJC010000031.1, forward strand.
GCCTTAGAAATTCAGGGTGTCATTATATGAGGATTTGGAGTCTGGTTCCTGCAAACACACACGCACCTGGCTCTGAAGTTTGCTCTGCGGGAGCTTTTGCCAGATGGAAACTGCTCTGGCCCTCACAAATTTGAGGGAAGTGTTGCAAGAAGGAGACTAAACATCTAAAAAAGGACAAGCCCAGGACTTAAGAATCAGACTCAGGAGATTCTGCAAATCCTTTGACCATTTCCACTGCTTTTCTAGTTAGATTCCTTCCCTCCCACCATTTTACAGAAAAATTGTTGCACAGAGCAAGGATGTGCTTGAAAGACAGCAGGGGAAGCTTTGGATAGAATCCCACACATATCCACAGAGCCTTTTTTCACCCATCTCACCATTAGCTAGGGAAGCACTATAACTACAGCAGGCAGAAGGGTTACATCTGTGGGACATGTGCGTTTATGCTTACAGCTGCTTTCATAATGAACCTATTTCAGGCCAGCCAGGCTTACTTTATGCCTGAGCGCACTGAGTTTGCTTGCAAAACTCAGTCTGACACTTATTCAGAGACGGGAGAGTAAAAAAAAAAACCAAAACCAAAAAAAAAACCCCCAAAAAACCCAACCAAAAGGATGCTCATGGATAATAACTTCATTACTTCATTTGACTTCAAGCCCTAATTGGCACTCTGTGCCAAGAAGAAAGTATCAGTGGGACACAAGGTAACAGCTACCATTTCTTACTTTTTTGCTCTCTGCCCTGAGGTGCTGTAAAAATAGCAATAGCTGTTGCTTAAGCCACAGAGCCAAAATAGTCACTGCCTTCCCCAGAGAGACTGTGCTGCACAGAGCCTCATACACACTCATTTGGACAGATGCCCCCAGAGAGCAAGAGCCAAGGCAAATCCTACCATGCTTGTATCACCTCTGCTCTGATGTTTTATTCACTAAGCCTGATATCAGGGAAGGCCTGAAGGTGGGGGTAAACCACTCCACAGAGATCTACACTTACCCAAACATTTTGGGGGAGGGCATAGAAGGGAAGCATCGCTTTTTCAAATAGCCACACCTCTTCCCTCTGCACATTGCCTAGGAAGTGAGCAATTGCTGAGATGAGAAGTCACCTACCATGTACATTGGTCTACTGCACTGCTGGATACAGTCCGTGTACAGCACCATCGCCGCCCGTCGAAATATCCCCAAGTCTGTCAAAGAAGAGGATAAAAAGCCAGAACAGCCAGCAGATTGAGCTCCAAAACACCTACAGGGGAAAGATGTGGACAGCCACCAGCTGACAACAGAGGACCCAGCCTGCGGACGGTCAGGGTGTCAACAGATTCATTTCTTGCCCTTTGGGAGCAGTCTGAGCAGAAGGGCAGCCACCATAGATGTGGATGGCATTTGGCCAGAACAACAGGTAAAAAGAAAATAAGAAAAAACCCCCCACACTAGCACTACCCAGAAGTCAAATAGGCCCTCTCTGTACACGTAAACAGACTGGCTTTGCAACCACGTCTCTGGAAGAGATGTGTGTGCAGGAAGGGGGAAAAGCACCTTCCATAAAACAAGCTGCCAGAGCAGGGAAACAGCAGAAACAGATCCCACAGCCCTTAGAAGGTCCTAGAGGGGCAGAGCACACTCAAGACAAGACATGCCTGCTCTCAAAATCATTGCAGAAACTTCACTGGAGAGCCATCAGTGGCAGTGGGGATGGACAAACATGCCCCTCTTCAACCACAAACGCAGAGCTTGAAAAGGCTCCTGCACCAAGATCAGAGGTCTCCTGTGCTATATCACTCCCTTCCTGCCAAGAAACGGGACTGGCAGTGGTGCTGGCAAACCGACTTCACTTCTCAAAAGCCAACCCCAGGTGGCACGCAAGCCTGCCTCCCCACACACATCCACGCATCCCCGGCTGCTATGCCGCTCCTCAATCAGTTCAACAGAGAAAAGTGAGAGCTGCTGACAGTTACCTGAGTCAGGGCCATCTGAGGCAGACAGAAGCAGAAGAGGAAGGAGAAATATGGTTGTAAACAGAGCACAAGAGCCAGGTTCCCCACCAGACCCTCTCCCCCCTACCCCATGACAGGGTTTTACATAGCTCACCGCTCTGAGCACAGCACTAGGGAGAGCTGTAGCTGAAGGGCAGGCTCCCTCGGAGCCCAGCTCTTCTGCTGCCACAGAGCAGACCGGTCCTGCTGATTCCCATAGGTCTGGGAAGCAGCAGCACAAGGACTTCAGAGGCCAGGAAGAGCATCAGATGGATGAGAGGACAGGATAACCCAGAACACAAACACAGGCCATGGGACTGTGCTCACAGATGTGCTGCATAGGTGACTCGCTCAGGTGAGGAGAGGAGGCACCTGCACACCCCAAAGCAAGACAGTTCAGTCACAGCACTTACCGATCTTGAAGCGGCCCATGTAGTAGATCTGGGTGCTGAGAGCCAGCGAGGCCAAAACATGGATCATAGAGAAAATGACCCAAAACCACATGTCATTTTTCCCAAACACCTGAAAGCAGACATATTAAAAGCAAACTGAGCCCTGTCATCAGCAGGTTGATCCTTTTCTCTCTCCTGTGTCACCACTGGGGTATTAGACAACCTCACTGAATGTGGAAGAGAAACCCCCAAATCTTCCAACCCAAAACCAGATCTATAAATCCAGACAAAGTCCAGAGAAGCAAGACTAGCTCAGCACTTCTGGAGAGGAGACCATTCTTTCTGAACACCCCTTCAGACAAGGATAACAGCTTGGAAGGACTGCAGCTGGCGCAGGGAGCAGAAATGCAGGGACACCCAGGCAGGCAAGCTCTCCCTGCTGAGGTGGGCAGCAGCTCTCCAGCCAGGAGCTGGATTTTTACAAAGGCAGTCAGGGAACCAGCCGTTACTTTAACAAGTGCATCATAGCAGACAAAAAAGGACAAAGCTCCTCTGCAGTCAATTGCACCTATTTTACACTTTCACTTTATTTAAGGCCTGGAATTGACCTACAAAGGCAGGTTAATGCTATATTAAAACCTTAATTTTTCAGTTATACATTAAGGAGTCCAGAAACTCTAGTCTGCCATCAGGCTGTGACCCCACACTCCCCTCCCCTGGGGCACAGCACATGCCTGAACATTTCATTTTGTGTGGGGGTAAAAAAAAAAAAAAAAAGCACACACAGAAGAGCCACCTCTGCATGAATGGAGCAAAAGGAGACATGCAGTTTATAAGCTCTACTCTACAGCTACAAAACATCCCACAAGAAAAAAATACAGCATCCCATAATAAAACCCCAGTGTTTTGAACCGGGTTGTGCAGATCTACCGCAGCTATCAAGAGATTCTTAGAAAGTACCAAAGTCACCAGCTGCTCCTGCATGCCTTATCCCATGGTCTCCTACCCAGAGACATTCACAGAATCAATCGTTATTCTGCGTTATGTCAGGTAGTGAGGGGCTGACAGCCTGCTGGGACCCAGCTGCTAGTTCAGAGGAAGAATTCAATGGACTTTGCCTGGTTCCTGCCAAATGAAACCGAGCCCTCCTAAAAAAAGAGAAGCAGAGACCTCCAAGGTAAAGCACAGGCTGGGGATTCAGGAAAGGCCAGCTCAACATCTGCAGTGCTATGAGCAAATGGGCAAAGCCTGACCTGTCAGTGACTACTGCTGCACAAGAGTGATCTTCTGCTCCAAATTCCTTCTGCTCCAATGCCCTTCTATAGGCAGGTGCTCCAGAAACTTGCCCGGGAGCCCCTCGGCCACTATTCCAGCCCTCCACCTCTTCAAAGATAGCAAAGCCAATTTGCAGGAGCTATACCCAGCAACAGAGTTTTCCAAAGGGGAGAAAGAAGCAGAAGCAACTACGTAGAGGACACCTGCCTTGGAAGCTCGCCCCCCTCCTCCAAGGTGAGCAACCCTACAGGAGACCAGCTGCATGCTTGGTCATGGACACCTGGATGCATGAATTTCTCTTGAGGGCATGTGGTAGGCAAAGCCCAAAAAGGAGCCCACCTTGAGAAAACTATTCTTCCCCTTCCTGCAAGGCCAGGGGAAGGGAGGAGGAAAATGCAAGAGTACTGTGAATTCAAATGCTAGTGGCTGCTTAACACACTTTTATCCTACCCTGCTGCTCTCCCCAGTCATTTGCCCACTTAAGCTATGTTCCCAGCCACACCATCTCCTTCCCAGAGAAGCAGGTAGGTAAGAGGGAGCCATACCACTCCAAGGACAGCCAGACAGATCACCACAGCAAACGAGGCATAGGCAGAGTAGGCACTGGCATTGATGTCTGGGTGGCGGGTCTGGTAGAGCTTGAGCATGCACAGTCCTGCGATCATGTACATGAAGGAAGTGTCTGTGAAGGGAGCACAACAGAAACAGTGAAAACAAGTACTGTCAGTAGGCTGAGAAAGCTGCTGCGAGTGCATAGGAAGAAGTGCAGCAGCAGGGCCAAACCCAAGGCTGGCAGGCACAAATCCCTGACTCTGTACTACACTGTACAAGACTTTGTGCTTTGCCATCTTGCAGCACATCTACCATGCTCTGGGGCAACAAAAACTAAAGGGGCTCAGAAAATAAGTGCCCACAGTGCTGCACAGAAACAGGCCGGGAATCACAGAACAGTTGAGGTTAGAAGGGGCCTCTGGAGTTTGGCTGGTCCAACACCCCCTGCTCAAGCAGAGTCAGCTATGACAGGATTGTCCAGGACCATGTCCAGTCAGGCTTTGAATATCTCCATAGAAGACTTCACAACCTCTCTGGGCCTGTTCAGTCCTTGACTATGCTTAGAGGAAAAAAAAAAATTCTTGTGTTCAGATGGAGTTTCCTGTGTTTTAATTTGTGCCCTTTGCCTCTTGTTCTGTCACTGGGAACCACTGCAAAGAGCCTGGCTCACTCATCTTCGTTCCCTCTCATTGGGTATTTACACACATAGACAAGATCCTGCCTGAGTCTTCTCTTCCCTAGGAAGGCAAAGGAGCCCACAGAGGAAAGTTTCCACCGAGATGGCAGACAGAGACTTCCTACAGTTGAGCACTCTGCCACTCAGGCTGTGCGCTTACTATCTTCAAACACTGAGCTGCAAAAGCAAAGGGAGATCTTGCCAGCAGTGCAATACCAGAGTCCCAACGTCTGGAGAGGACTCTGTAATGCATTAGTCCCCAGCATCCAAAGACCCACTGCCTCTTAACTGAGCCCTGGAACAGGCAGACTCCAGGGAGGTTTGCAAGAGCAGAGGGATGAGAAATGCCAGCAACTCAGTGGGAGACAGAGCATGGCAAATCCTACCTTCAGCTCAAAAGGAAAAAGGAAGCTCAACTTACCAAACTGGAAATTGGAGTAATTAGGGCAGACGTGATAACAGGCACTGAGCACCCCTTCCATCATCAGAGCAATGCCCATAGCATAAAAGAGACCAAAATGCTTTGGGATCCCATAGTCCTGGAAGAGAGCAGAGTGGTATAGTAAGTACCCTCACTGTCCTGATGACAAGCAAGCTTCCACTCTCCATCACTTCATCCCTCCTAACCCCTACATGTGTCTTTCGGTCACGAGTGCAGCACAGCCTGCTGTGTGCAACCATAGGCTCTGCATTTAGCCATACTGCATAGCCAGGTGAATCCATAGGTAGCAAACCCAAGCTAATCACACAGAAACTTCTGGTCTGAAGACCTCAGTGTCGTGGTACTGACATCTTGAGACTAAAAATCTGTCCTGTACCTTGTGCCATACTACATCCTGCCCAAAACAGAGAGCACTAGGGACCCAGAATAGCAGCCTTGCTCTTGTGGTCAGTAAGGGGTTAAAAGCACTTGAGGAGCAGAGCCCATCAGCCCAGGTGAGAAGGCATCTCCATCACAATCTGGCTGAGGTTTCATCTGAAAACCATAAGCAGCAGACCCTTAAAACTACTAAGGTCTTTACTTGCTACAGAGCCAGTGAAAAAAGAGCTGTTTGTCTCTGGAAAGCACCAGCACCACTGCCCGCAGGGCTGCAGATTTCTCCGTCCTCTCCCAGAAGACACTGAAGAGACTGCAGAAGTTCTGACTACAAGCAGCTCTGCTTCAGAGCTAGAGGCAGTTAAATTCTTCTGGGTTGTTGTAGGCAGCTCTATTCCCTCTTGTTAACAAGACTGCCAGGAAGGAACTCTTGATTGTAGAAGACAAATCAAACCTTGCTATAAACAAAAGCATCCTGGGACACTCCTACTGCCCCAGTTCCTCCACAGTGAGCGCTGGAGGAAAAGCCACAGCCACAGGAGTCATTCCTCTACTCATCTCCTTGTCTTCACAAGCCCAGGCTAGGTCACCATGGCTTACATACCACAAGCAGCAAAGTACTGCGGCACACAAGAACATAAGCATCCCACCTAGACCCTTTCTCAGGGGAGGAAAAAAGAGGAGGATTCAACACTCCAGCAAGGAAAACAAGTTGAAACCCACTGTGTATCACTCTGGTTTTCAAGTTTTCCCTGTCTTTCCTCCCTCCATTCAGCCCCATGCAACCATACTTTCTACCTACCAGGGTATAGACATCTTTTATCTCCATGGCCCGACGGTGGAGAATGTCCCTGCGCAACACAATGAGGAGGAAAAGAAAGCCCAGCAGCATGTGGCCCACATTGCTGAGGATGTTGTTGAAGGCACTGCAGGGAAAAAGAAGGTTTAAGACAAAAGCAGCACAGCAGCAGGAGGATGAACCCCAGGCCATGATAAGATGAATCCATTTTGCTCCCCCCCCACCATCCTCCACCTCAGCAGCTGCCAAACACCTGCCAGTTTTACACCCTGGGTGACAATTTTAGTTTGAATAGTTCACCTGCCCCAGTGGATTTAACACTTCCTCTGTGAGATTCTCAACTCTGGGCTTTCTTTGCACTCCCACATTAGTTCAGAGAAGTGCTGCACTGAGAGGACTGAGCTGAACTTCTTTGCAGAGCTGCTGCTCCTTGGATACAAGTGAAAGTGTCCAAAAGAGCATGGGAGCACCTCATTGCTGTGCCATAGGCTTGCTAGGAAAACCCAGGTGCCATATGTTCCTGGGTGCATGTATCCCACTGCAACAGAAAGCCACTGCTGAACAAAACAGAAAGTTCAGAGTTCTAAACTCTCAGTGGTATTATCAACACCGTTACTATGAGCCTGGCAAGGATAAAATCCTGACCGGGGCACAGCACAAACACTCAGGAGGCACAAGACAATAACACAGTGACCGCAGGGCTCACTCACCTCAGCACCCCAAGGGGATGGGCACACAGAAAGTTGTAGTAGCAGATGTCCTGATTGCCCGTCACATTCACTACCTGGACAGAGAGGAGGTGGGAGACCTGCTATTAGCAAATCCTCCCTGTTCTGGGGGTTTGCTTCATGCAAACACTGCATGTACACAAGGTGTACCAGGACACAGCCTAGCTCTAGCATTGGCGCAGGGGAGTATTGACATCTGCAGGTGAAGCTTTTAGCAGGGGACAAGATGTTGCCACAGGCCACAAACCTGAGAACAGTCTTCAGAAGAAACGTTGTACGCTCTCAACCCCACTGCTAATAGATCTGCTTGCAGATATCTGAATAATGGCAGGATAGCAAGGGTAGGGAGAAGGGAGGAGAAATCACTCATGTCACAGCAAACCCTACTTGCTTTCATTGTCTTTTAGAGGTAACAGCAGATTCCTGCTGCCTCTAAAATGAAACAGGCCCCAAATGAGACATCAGATGAGCAGAAAAACAGCTGCACTCCCGCTTCGCAAGCAAAAATAGCAGAACTGCAAGCTCAGGGAGCCAAGCCAGCAGGAACACTCAACACAGTGCAGAGAGCAGCTAAGGTAAACTGCCCCTCAGACAGAGCAGGATTCCTGGCTGATTGCAGTTTCACTGTGACTGTCATCCTTACACCGTGGAACCACAGAGCAAGTTTAAAGGCAAGAGGACCCACGCGCATGGGACACCCACAGAGCCCAACGTACCGTCTGGTAAGTGATGACGAGCTGGATGACCGGCAGGGCATAAAACACTGCAATGGTGATGATGTTCCTGCAGAGAGGAGACAGTAGCAGCAGTTACACACACCAAAACAATTGGTGCACACCCAGGACAGAGCCCCACAGTGCTTGTGGAGGAATGTGTACACCTCAATGCCTAAGGGTACAGACCCTGCCCTACCAGCTGGAGCTTTTACTTCTGGTTACGATCTCCTGAAGCAGGAGAGCAAATGTGCTAATGCAAACAGGAGGCAAACGCTATGGGTACAAGAAAAGACAGCACGTGGACCACAAGCTCATGTGTTTGAGTGCCAATTTCTCCCCTTCCCCAGTATGTTCCAGCACACTGGTTGTTACCACAGGTGAAAGCAATTATGCAAACCAGAATCCATTGCCAGGATCATGTGTGCACTGGTCTACAAATATCCTTATTTGAGGTAAATGGGATCTGCAGTTACTGGTTGGAACAGTCTCAGAATGTGTAACAGGATGACTCAAAGAACATCCTCAGGTGTGAAGTGTGGTTCAGAAGGAGGGCATGTGGACCAACTCTACAGCCAGAGACTGGGCCTAGAGTTTGAGCCTTACCAGTTTGTCTTCTCCTTACCAGAAATAGATTTTGTATTTTTTGCTGACAATCCTTCGGTCCTTCCTGGACAAGTCTGATAGATAAAGGAACACCTAAAACATTAGTGGGTGGGGAAAGAGGGAAGAAAACAGGAAAAAAAAAAAAACAAACCCTAATGAAGACTAGAGAAACCAGTAGAAGATCTTGATGTATTTGGATTTTTTTTTTTTTTTTTTTTTTTTTTTTTTTTTTACACAGCAAGCTTGTTGTGTCCCTGGATTCTATGGCAAATGAGTTCTGCAAAACCCTCTGACCTCCAGGAATGCCTCTGACCACAAGGAGCAGTGCGGGGCAACAAAAGGAGGCAGTTTGAGAGCTGCTAGCTTAAAGACCCTCTGTAGTCACACTAGTTATACCACATAACTACCTACTATTGCACATTATTTTCTCCCTATGCTGTCACACCTCCTAGGACTTTCTGGGGCACTCTGGGCTTCTTCCTCCTTTCTCAATAGTCCCCAATACATTCTGATTTTACATACTAAATCATTCATTTCAGCAACACACTTAGCACAGCAGGAAAACTTTCTAGACTCTGAAAAAAACACTAAGAAGCACATTCGGCTTTATTAGACTAAATACACCTAAAAGGGAAGCGGAAACTTAAAAATCCTGGCAAGTCACTACTGCTAGTCCTAGCCCAGATGTGTCCGTGGCCCAGCATCATGGCCACAGCTGTAACACCAGCCATACCTTAGTGCGGATGACGTTCTTATCACTTTCGATTTCTGGCATGGTGTCAAAGTCGCTCTCCTCCTCTACAGAGCTGTCTGTGTCAGAACCAGCTGGCAGCCCACGGTCAGGGGAAGATAACTGATGTCCACCACTGGAGCTTGACTCGTCTGGAGCAGAGCAGGGAGAAGGAAACAGGCAGGGTGAAGGCTAAAGCCCTCTATGCACAGCAAGAAGAAAGCTGCCCTAGATACCAGACAATCTGCTGGGACAAGTTGATATGGCCATACAAGTTTTTCCACGATCACAATCCTTCCTGAAAGTCTCAGATTATCAGGTAAAAGCACTTTCAATGACCATCTTCCCACCTCTGCAGCATTTTAGTTTTTCCTCTGCTTTTATTCTATTACTTTTCATCTCTAACATTTTCTACTCTTTACTAGCCTGGGCTCTGAAATCTGGAAGTCTGAGAAGTCAGAAAGCTCTAGTGAAAGCATCAGACTGTTCAGGGGTCAGAAACAGGCTGACCTAGTTAATCTCCAGATTTTATATAAGCTTTATATCTAAGCTTTTCTAAAAATATTGTAGAACAAAAGACAAAGAGGAAGAAAGTTGATTTTTCAAGGCAGGCAGAGCATCAGCTTTGCTCCCATTTCATCCACAGTATCGGTCACCTGCAGGTCAACACGACCTGCCTGCACTTTCCACAGGCTGGCCAAGCTCCCAGCCAGCCCATTGCCCATACTGGCACAAGCAGAACACGAGTTTCTTCCTCATTTCCCAAATGCTTTTAAAGCATTTCCTTGGGAATTGGGAAAGGGGGGTAGGGTGGTACTGAAGCCCTCAACTCCATTCCAGCACTCAAATCCTCCTGAATTTTTCCCAAACCTCACGAAATCTCAGTTCTGCGTTTCTTTGTCAGGCATTCAGAGATACCACACCTTCAAAGTCCAACAACTGGGTGACATCTGGAGTGTCAGGGCTGTCTTTACACCACAGTGAGCAAATGCATCTTAAGCAGGGACTAAAAATTAGACAAAGTTGCTCTGCTCTCTCATTTGAGCGGCTGCCTGACACTGCCCTGGACCTGCACCACCTCAGCCTGCAATCTGGGTCCCCAAACTGTCAAATTAGAGGATTATGCCCAGAAGTCCACAGCACCGAGCTATTCAGTACCAATCCCTCCACAGGAAGGAAAACTGTTGTAAGGAGACTAAGAAACTCTGGCAAAGGAAGGTATTTCCCATCATCTCAGATTAGCAGGATGCTTGGGAGTTTGTTTTTTTTTCCTCCTCTGCTGCCAGAGCATGGTTCACCTGTTGACAGCATGACATTATTTCTCCCCTAATGAAACCTCTGGACTACAAGAAGCTCTGATTCTGTCTTGCCTTACAGCACACAACCCTTCAGTCTTCCAGTGAAAGGCATGCTTTAGTGTAAAGGCAGGCTTGATGAGCTAATGACAGACCCCTAGAGGTTTGGTTGGAAGGGACTTTTGTTGGTCCCTAGTCAACCTCCTGTCTGAAGCAGCATCGTCACCAACACTTATCAGGCGACCATGGCTTTTACTAAGTGAGACAAACATTTCCAATGACAGAGTCTCTCTGGCCACCTCTTCCAGAGATTTGCCACCTTGCTGATGTAGATGTTTTGCCCAAAAGTACAACCTGAACCTCCCAAGCTGCATTTTTTTTTTCCAAGTAGTTGCAAGCCACTCTTAAAGCAACTTGCAGCTTTATTCCCTTCTGGCTTGAAAGCACCTTAAAGTGCCTTCCCTTGCCCCAGGTAGAACCCTCCCTGTGCTCCCAGTTCTGGAAGACACTGTACCAATAGCACCATAGCTGCTTCCCTCAGGGGTGCTGGCTGTGATGGGGTGCGAAGATGCCATAATCCCAGATCCTGCGATAGAAACAGACCCAAAAGGGACAGTTAGTTTCACATCAGTCCTTTGAAACACATCTCTGAGGTGAATACAAACAGCTTGAAGAGCTGGAGGGGCTTGGGAAAAGCAGCATTTCTCCTAACAGATAGCAGTCTCCCTCTAGAGCATACTGTGCAAAAGGAAACCCTTGCTTTGCAATGTGAAGCAAACCCATTCCCTTCAGCCTCCCCACACAGGCTACCAGTTTGACTCACAAAAGCACAAGCATCCCTCCAGCACCCTGTAGGAATGGATCATATTATGGGACTGCAAGACTTGACAAACTCTAGAGCAAGTCTCACAACATTCAGAGCACCCTTTTGAACTTCTAATTCTTCTCCTTCCCCTCCTCACGCATTGATCTATTCAAATATTGCTACCTCCAATTACCCCTGGAAGAGTCATAGGCAGCCTTTGGCAAGATAGCTGGTACATAGTTTTAACCAAGCAAGGAGAAAGCAAAAAATGCTCCACGCAAAAAGTGGTCACGATCTTGTGCTGATGACAAGAAAGACAAGCTTTTGAGGGCTGGGAAGTCCCTGCCTCCCACCCACACATCTGAAGCAAGGATGACTGGACCTCCCACTCAGGTTGCACTGGGACTTTCCCCTCCTGCCTCCACATTCCCTCTTTTTGCCTCCTGTGGTGGAACTCAGTTGCTGAACTGGCAGCAGACAAACATGGCAGGAACCACAGCCAGCTGAGTCCCCTTTCTGAGGGGTCAAACACCCATCTCCCCAAAAGGGAGGGAAGCAAGAGCAGCAGGAGCAGGACCACGTCTTCCCATGGTGGCAAACAGCGAGACAGGTCCAGCTGCTTAGAAAGCTTCACCCTTGCAACAACATCGTGTGGCCAGTCAGCAGCAAAGTGTCCCAGGACATGGGATGGTATTTAAAGCCAAGAAACCTTACTGCAGCCTGGCAATGGCCTGGCTTCCCAAGCTGCATCTCTGGCTTCCCAGTACATTATCAGTCCCAAACTGACAGGCACAGGCAGACTCCTCTTTCCAGCTGGCAATTCTGGACCCTTCTGTAACACCTTGCACAGGTTTTTATACCATTTCCATTAGCCACATACCTAAAGAGCCCCAAAACTTTTCCCTGCCTGAGCCCAATTTCTAGGCAGGGTAGCACCCATACAGTAATGACATTTGATGTTTCAAGTGCAAATTACTGCTTTCCTTTGACATGTTCACTGTGCTTGTTGGGCTGTGGACTAAGACTCCATTTCAGTTTCTGTACCCTCCTGCCCCATCCCTCTAACAGGGCAATAAACAGCTCAAAGGAGCATCAGAAGTGGACAACATGGCATGGACTGAGCACCAGAGGAAGGCTCTGGCACACCACAGTCCCCCCACATGACACCCCTTGAGCCCTGAGCTGGTATTAGCAGGATGTTGTTGTAGGTTTCTGCAGGAGCAAGATCCACCTTCTATCATTACCCGCTGTGCAACCCTCCCTCTCTCATGGCATTTTATTGTTGCTTTAAAGTCATTTGGAAATTCAGATCACTGGGAAGAGAGTGAAAGAAGCACTGCCCCATGTTCAGGGCACCAAGGCACACACAGAATTCTTACTCCCATCAGTCCTGTCCCACAGGGATGCTCCCTCCTTATTTTAGACCAGGCTTTACGCTCCCAAGTGACCTGTCAACCTTCTCTCCCAAGTAACCAAGGGAAGATTTAAATCTGGACAAAGCAGGGACACCAGGGAGAAGAGGTGCTCTGTCCTGTCTCTAACAGCTGCTTAGGACCCAGCTCACCCACTAATTTCAGTCCCACTTCCCAGTGTGCGAGTGAGTCAGCAAAGTAAATGTACCACACTAGGTGTGGTTCCTCCAGCTATTGCCTTCACCAAATAGTGATGATGTGGAACGGGAGGTGTGCCACAGGATTTAAAAAAAAAAAAGTTAACCACAGAAGACAGGCATAAGGTCGGTGACAGGAGCAAAGGGGCACATGGAGCTGCAGGATATTAAAAAACAAAGGGCAGAGATACTGCTCTGCACCTCCATCCACACTTCCTTGGTGGGGAAAGGGAAAGAAAAGGGAAGTGATGAAGAAGGCAAGACCCAGAGGTACTTTGGACACAGAGAAATTCCAGTGGGTGGGAAGAGGGGAAAAAATTGAGAGAAAGCCAGCATGCCCTAGGTGATCTGGAGGACAGGGAAGATGCTAGTTTTCATTTTATAGGCATCAGTCAGACACACACCCTGAAGAGACACAATAGAGAGAGAAACAGCATGTGGGTAGGACGTGGTTCCTCCCCAGAGGAAAGGACGTGGCTGTGACATGCAGTGCCAGGCATGTGAAGGTGGCATAGAGTACAAGGGGGAGGACGAGTCACAGAAGGAAAAGGTGCCTCTGGGAGGAAACCTGTAAAGTGTGAATGAATTGTGCTCCTCTGTACTTTCACAGGGATGCTGTTCAACAATCCCCCCTGACCAGGAACCCAGTTCTCAGCCCTCCAGGTCCATGCTAAGCACAGCATCTATGCCCTACAGCTTCTTTGGGAACTTCCCAAGCACCAGAATTTAACTTCCACCTCTTGCCAGGGCAGCTTGGAAAGCAGCTTCTAAGCTGCCTTCAGCACATGAACCCTCAGCTACAGCACCAGCAGCACTCCCTGGGGCTTCTAGTCTCACCTGGCTGAGACTGTGCCTCCACGCCTTAAACAGTGATCCCTTGTCACCACCCTGGAGCTCTTCCAGGGCCTTGGCCAGGTTCCTTCAGCTTCCCCAAAGTCACCACTGGGAGTTTGACCCTTCCCATTTCTCCAGTGTGCTAAGACCTACTATTGTCTCACAGCAGGATCCATCCCAAATGACTTAAAATTAGAATATTTTTAAACACATTTTTACAGTCCCCTACTCATCTGGTTGTGAAGAAAACCTTTCGCTTACATTCCACTTAGAGATGCATATGAGGATCTCAGTAGCTGAAGAAGCCACTCCTGAGAATGCAAATGCCCCCAGGTGCTCAGCAAAAATATTAACCCAAGTAATGCCAGGTCAGAGTGAAGTTCCACTGCTGATCCTGTAAGCACAGCTCAGTTACACTAGTATGCTTATCTGGTGGTATGTAGCAGACCAGAGAGACTGAAGAAGCTGAGGATTAAAAAAGGGAACACACCAAGAACTTTTCAGTGCTGCCAAAGCATAACGTCATTTGTACTTCTCTCCTGGGGAAAAGGAGGATGATGCCTTTATCCTCAGACCAATGCTTTGAACTACTTTGCAGGCACTAAATATTTAAACAAATGAAACGGCCAGCTTCCCACACTTCTCCAGAAAGCAGAAAATACCAGTGCCCCACCCCCCATCCACACAGCAAAAATCTCCATCTTTCACTGGTAGCATCTTAGATGCAGCTATGTTTTTATAACACAGGAATCTGCAGTATGTTGAAATGTGGGTCCAGCATAAAGTAAACCAAATCCAATACCAAAGTAAAGAACACAAACACCACTACCTAACTGCATTAGTCATTCATTCATTTGGTTGTCTGCAACTCCCAGTTAAAAACAAATTAAAACTTAAATTAAATTAAAAAATTAAAGACCCCATGCTTAAACCAGGCAGAAGAAATCTTAAAGCATAGGAGCTGATAAACTCAAAGTGCCTTGCTTAAAAATGAACAGACCTGACATCAGGAACATTAGCCTGTAGCCAGGTCTAGCCAAGGCTTGCCCTTCGTCCACCCCTCTAAAGCCAGCACCTCAGGGTAGGGGTCAGGACCAGGTTCAGGGGAGCCTGCTTCAAACACCCTCTCTTGTGAGGGCAGAGAGGAAGCTCTTAACATCTTTCACCAGCACCAGAGACTACGTGGTACATGTACAGGGACAAAGGCTTGAAGGGACAGAAGGTACTTGACTGACAGCCTGTCCCTTGCCTGGCCTGGGACCTGGGCTGTTCACTTAAAGCTGTCACACAACAGAAAAGAGACCTTACCATCCTCAGGACTCAGTCTCCCAGCTGAAGCCTTCCTCCAAACCCTGAAAAAGAACAGGCAGCACTCATGAGACAGCCACAAATACCATCACCTGCCAGCCATGGCAGGATTATCTAGGACACCAATAGGTAAATATGGTGCAAGCTCTAAAAAACAAACAAAACATTCCCAACAAAAAAAAAACCACAAAAGAAACAAACAAAAACAACAACAACAAAAAGAAAAATACTGTTTGGACTAGACATGGCTCAGCCATGACTGCTTGCTGTATACCTTTCCAATTTCCAAAGCAACAGAGGGTTTTTTTTTACCCCCTCAACTATCCACCAGAGGCAGGACAACCAGTTACACAATCCTGGGGCAGCTAGGAAGTTTTCCCTTTCTTTTTTTTTTCTTGTGCCATAGAACAACCTGTTATGGTAGCTGTGCCCAAGTTCACCTTGGATGCAGACATCCTCCTCAGCACAAGCCCATGCATCAAGTTCTGGGGCAGAGGAGACGGGTCAGGAGGGAAACCAGCACACTTGGGACTCCAAGGCCCTATTTGGGTCGCTGCCACTTACTGCAGTACTCAGTCCAGCACTCTGGGAAGCACCTTGGTTTCCCCAGTGCTCTGGCACCCCATATCCCAGACTGGTCCCATCACAATTCCCACCTACCACTCAGTGTCCTCATATAAGGAAACCCAGGGGCACTACAAAGGCTAGAGGGCAGAGCCTTAGGTTTTCATCATTGCCATGATCCGCACAGCAGAGGAAGAAAAGTTTTCTGGCTGATCATCAGTAGGAGCCCACTGCGTAGTCATGGACTTCTTCAGCTGCTCTGTTCAGATGCTTGCTGCCCCACTCGCCCCAAATGTACTGCAGGGTGAGACATCTCTGAGGATGATGAGAAACAGAAAGGTTGTCCTTGTAAACCCCCTTGACTCACCTGATACAGTGCACAAGGGCAACAACCCCTGAGCCCAGGTAAAAGGAGAGGAAACTCAGGAAGCTGAAGAACATGGCCCGGACATAAACAGACTCTGAGGAAAGAGAAGGCATCAGTCAGGGCAAGGACAGCCCCTCTTTACAGCCAGCATTCCTGTCCTGCTCTTCCCAACACCACCTGGTGACAACACGCAGCCCCAAACAACCCTTCAAAACCCATCTCCTTTCTCCATGCCAGCCAAAATCAGAACAAAGAGGAATCGCCAGAACCCATTGCAAGGTCTCCCCCCCATTTCTTCACCCACAGTGCTAGCTGGTGTGCCCATGGGCATCTCCTGGAAGGTACCCAGGCTCCAATTGGTTTTGACTCCTTTGTTGGTGCTTTCTGCACCATCCCATTAGAGGGCTGCCAGCCCAGCCATACCCTTCTAGGCAGAAGTGCCAAGTTCCCCTGTAAAGTTTCATTGCTCTGCCCAAAGACACTGACTTTTTATAGAGGGCACAATTGTCACTTGAAGGTTCTTTGTCCGCTGCAGGTTCCAGGTACGGTTGACATTCCCTGTGAGATGCAAAGTGTACAGCAAATATAAAAACAATCAAACATTTATGATCTCTGGCCCTGATCTTAGTTCTCTGCACTTGCAAAAACACCAGGGTCTGGCTTTTCACTATAACCTGTGTGGTTTTGCTCTAAACCTTCTCAGACTTGTCAATATACAGCCTTTTCCATACGCTTCCCCCGCCTCCTCCCTATCCACAACCTGTTTTTCAGACTAGAAATCCCTGCTTGAGCCTTCTGCACATTGCTCAAGTCTGGATGCCTGAATCCCAAGGGCATCTCGTCTCCTATTCATCTAGTCCCCAAAGCGCAGTTTCTCTCACTACAGATACTGGGACACCATTTTTGCCTTTGACCAAAGCTCTGCTGGCAAAACACTTCTGTGCAGGATGCTATGCTAGTGACTTGCAATGCTTCAGCAGGGCTTAGCACACCCTGCCAGTACAGCTCTGCTGACAGCTTTAGGATAAGAGAAAGACACCCAGAAGGCAACAATTCTTTTTTTAGGGGGGAAATGGCGGGGGGGG
>JANXJC010000031.1:2416841-2440202 GCA_027564655.1 Leptodon cayanensis
GCCCAGTATATCTGTTGGTTGCAGTCTTGCTTCTCCTATAGGGAGGAAGCCATCCAGCTTTGAGAATAGGAATGTCCCCACTCCAATTACAGCCACTACATGACTGGTGGAGGCTTTGCTTTTACCATTGACCAGGAAGTGGACACAGTGTTATCTGCCTGGGAAAGGCACTAGAACAAGTCTCTTGTAAAATTATTCTCCAAAAATTACTAATTTTTCCTGTTCCCCCAAGTCCAGAACTATCATAGAACCCAAGATAGCAATGGGAGAAGAAGATCTCTGCAGGAACTGCCATCTGGGCCTCCATACAGGCAGGAGAATAATACAGCAAGGGCAGGGTAGGGGAACAAAAAAAAACAATAAACCAACCAAAAAGCTGTAAGCAGCATTGCCTGGGTGTATCCAGTATCTCCCAAGGCATCAGCAACTCCTCTGAAAAGCACATAAACCCAGCAAGCCAAGCACTGTACAAGCCAGCCACCTCCTGGATTGATCAAAACTTTTAATCTACCCGACAATATCAAATTTATACTTCACTTTTCCTCACAGCTACCCGGGTAAGACAGAGCTATATGACCACCCTGTGTCATCCCACACAAAGGTCCCAAGGGACTCCTGCTGCTCCATCACCCAGATGCAGCAACCAAATTGACCTCCCAGCAAAACTTACCATGAATGGAGGAAGGCACAGAACCCCCACAGGCATAATCCTCTGGCTTGATGACAAACACAACAAAGAACTGCTCACCTGGGAAGTCTTTTCTCTGCATGGGAGGATGGAAGAAGACAGAATCCATGAGATGTGAAGGAGCCTCTCCCTCCAATGCAAAACAGAAGCGGTGCTCCAAAAGGCCACAGATCAGGTTTTAGTTGCTACATAGGCACCAGCCTGTTCTGGACAGAGCTTGGCTTCTGGGGATGCTCCCTGCATCCTTGCTGACAATAAGCTGACTTAGTTCACCGGTATGAAGTACAGCAGTGCCCCAGTACAAGCAAACCAATACTAATGCATGTATTCATTTACTTTAATTAGTGCAAACCACCCACCTAAGCTCTGCTTATTAAAAAGGGCCTACCACCACCACTCAGTGGTAGAAGAGCCAGGGTTCAAACAGAAGACACATGGCTGCAGCCACTCTGATCTAGAGCCTCAGCACATGTAACACACCTATCTAAGCAAACATAAGCAAGGTTTTGTAGTAAAAGGTAACATTGGTTATTCCACTTATATCAGCCAATCTAATAAAAACAAAGGCTCACAGCAGAATCAACAAAAGAAAACTAGGAATGCATAGGACAAACCACTGAAAAAACCAACACTGGGACAAAAATCAGCATCTCACCTGCACAGTTATGGCTGCCTGCTTAGTCATAGACTGGTAAACACCGTTGAACTCCACATTATGGTCCAGGTCATACACTGGGCACTAAAACAGACACAACTAAGGGTTAAACCAGGGACAAAATCCGAACACAGGGAGCCAGCAGGAGAACAGACAGTGCAGAACAGCAGAAAAAGGCCCCCACTGGGGTGACAAAGGGAACAAAAAAACCTGAATCCATTCAGAAGTTAGAAAAGCTGCTCTGAAGACACCAGCTGTGGCCTGCACTCACTGATCTCTGCATTCTAAGAGGGCTGCAGTTCAATCCCAGAAGAGGATTCAGCCAGACTGATCGCTCCACCATTCCCACAGGGCAGTGCATACACTCAGCTATACACTGGTTGTGTCACACACTTTGCAGTCTGTACTATACGCCAAGTGCTTGCCCTCATTTTACTCTTTCCCACTACTCTTAATACCCGATAGGTTGAAAATCGCCTGTTACAGTCTCCCCTCCTACCCTTCTACCATTCAAACACAGAGATATGGGCAGGAATTGGTGTTGCCCATGTCTCTCCTTACCCCAGGTATTAAAGGCAACTGCCAGGACTTCAGAACCAGCAGCCAAGGTATCTTGCACCTCCATCACCATCTTGCTGCTCCCACACTGCAGGTCCCTGCATCATTCAGGGAGGTGGGAAAGGAGGATAAATATGGGGCTATTTCCCAGCTGCAAGCAACAGCCAACCTCCATGGCAGGGAACAGCTGTTCTCCTCTTCCCAGGAAAAGGGAAGAGTAATTGCATACAGAGGAAGTTGAATCAGAAAGGAGGAGAGACCTCATGTCTGGAAATCAGAAGCTCCCCACGCTGCCTTGAGCCAGGGGAGACTCAGGGGAACAGCACTGTCACCAGCATCCCATCCAACACTACTCCATGGAGAGACAGACCCATGTCACAAGGCAGCAGGATATTAAACCTCACAAGGGGAACATAACAAATGCCCTATGGACAGGCTGGAGAGGAACCGCTTGTTCACCTATTTGCAGCAAAAATCTCTGTATAAGCTGCTTGAACTCAGCATCTCTGTCTCTGCCTCCTTCCCACAGGATTTTTGTTCCTTTCAGGGGCTCCCTTCACCACCACCACCACCACAAGAGGGTGAAGCCCTTCCTAGGGCTCTTCTCTCTGTCGGGGCACAGACCCCCTTACAGCAGGACACAGAGCTCCAGCAAGCAGCTCCTTACCCTTCTCTGCTCAGACTTACCACAATATCCTGGACGGAGACAACTGAGCATGGGTAGGCTGCATCAGACACCACTTTAATAATGACTGAATCGACATCCTGAGGAAATTTGTACAGAAAATACTGAGGAGAAAGCAGAGTGCTGAGAGTTACAGTCCAGAAATCACCACTGCCAGTAGCTTCAGAGCCTCCCTAAGGTACCTGCACAGCCCAAGCTGGGCTTTAGGGTTGGATGTGGAGGGCTTTCACAAAAATTAAGATTTCAGACATTAGAATCTTACCTACAGACGAGCAGATTAAATACATACAAGACAACTCTCCCCCTTGCACAGTATGCTGTTAGACACAGCCATCTTCAACATGCCAGATACGGCATAGCTTCTGCTCCACTTAAGCTCTTTTCCACCTGACCAAGCTAAAATGACTTCATTTTATACCCTACTCCATTTTACATTGCTATGAGTAATTTCCAGATGTTTCCATACTGCTGGCTGTACTTTATATATGGAACATATCATGGAGTTTCTCTCAGATGGGTTACCTCAAAGACAGACTGTGAAAAGTATTAGGTCAAATGGTTGTAACTCTGTCAAGAGTTTCATAAATAAATGCCTGATATTAGTTGTAGGATTTAGGGGGTTTGGTTTTGTTTGGTTTTGAGGGCAAAGGGTAAAGGGTTTTTCTGTTCTCACTTCAGCTTTGAAAATAATTCAGCTATAGCTCCAAAAAGATTTGGGGGAGACTAACATCTGCCAATATTCCTACTTTTCCTCTGGGGGCAAGGAATGGTATTTCTTATGCTTCTATGCTTTGAACAGGACCACAAGACAGTCTGTGGGGTCAGGAAATGCCTCGCCCTGTCCCAGCAAGGGCCTTTTCAGATTTGGGCAAAAGATGTCCCAGGCAACATCATTATTTGCATATTCTTCCAGTAAAAGTTCGATGTACTACACCAGTCAGGTGCTGGAGGAGCAGGGTTTCTGTGCCTGCCCCAGCAGGCAGGATTGTTGCAAGGGTTCCCGTTGTCCTGCTTGGATCCCGGACCCTGAGAGCTCAGGCTCACAGTCACAGCTACCGTGAGGGGCTGATGGGCACCTCACTCCACCTCAGAGGGGACGCAAGGCTGAGGACTGCCACCAGCCAACTTTCTCCCTTGCTTATGGTCACCTGGCAGCCATTGCTGCCACCTCAGAAGCTACCACATCTCCTGGTCCAAAACTGTAACCTGAGACATTCCCAACTGGCGAGCTCCCTTTACATCACATAAACCTTAGTGCTGAGCAAAGGCCAGCCCTTTCCCATTTCCCTTCCCCCATCCCCTTCCCAGGAAGTAGGGCCCCCAACTGGAAGGGCAGGGATAAGCAAGAAATCACCTGGGGTTTTTCCAAGTTTCCCCATTTCTACTAAAGCATTTACTCCCATCACCCCTCTCTAAGCAGGGTCCCTTCACTGCTGAGGGAGCACTGGCTCCAGCCACAAGTCCTTACAACGTGAAAACTCACCAAGCCGGTTTCTTCAGCGGACTGCGTTTTATCTCCACCAAGCAAGGACACTGGCAGTCTGAGCTCCTTGGTCTCCCAGGTGCACTCCCCTGGAAAGCTTTAGGTCCTTGAGGAAGTCACCCATGAGGACCCTTGTATAATTTTCTTTTTAAGCCACACTTATACCAGAGTGTGGAATTAACATAAGGGGCACTGAGACCTACAGTTCTCTGCTGCACAGCCTGTGCGTGGTATAAACACATCCAGACAACACTCCTGACCTACGCAAACATATCTAATTTCTCCTTCTGCCCTCAGGCATGAGCTAGGTTCCAGACAACTCCTTCAGTTGCTATGGTTGTCTTTTTCCAGTCTTAGGGCTATTCCAACACCCATCTAGATTTTGAATCGCCTTTTTTTCCTTTTCCCCCCACCCCCGACTACTTAATACTTTGATTTACAAAAACCTCAGTGTTATACCAATTAAAAAGCACTCATCTTCTACTCTCTACATCTGGTCTATAATTAAAAGTCAACAACCTCATCTTATTAATTACGAAAAAGAATGTACCAAAGTTACAAAGTTAATTCCAGGCCAGATCCTAAACACCCTACCTTTAAATTACAACATCCAAAGTAATGAGTTTATAAAGAGCCACCACCATTCCCTATGCTTCTATAGCATAAAATACTGCATGTATCTGCAAGCCAGCTTAAGACATTTGACAGCAAAACAGATTAGCGGGGATGCCTGGTAATAGGAAACCTAAAATTAAGTGGTGTTACTAACCATGATAGCAACAACAAAAATGGAGTACCAGACAGCCTGGGTAAATTACATACTTTCCCAGCTCTATGAGCTCCTGTGTCACTATAGTTACTGCCAACAGCATTTTCATTCAAGAGAGGACTTGTAGTGTCTGCAGGGCTCTAAACAAAGCCACTCAGTTGGATGTGTTGTACATGTGTGCTCTCTTCTGAACTAATAACCAGACTTATCGGGCATTTCATTTATCACCTCACAACTTGACTTGCTGCCCTAAGCAAGGAATAGCAATCCGAGTTCTGCTGTACCTTTACAGCTTATTTATTTATGTATTTATTTTTCCTCCAGTAAAGAATGCATCTTGGCAAGTCACGCTCAGGCAACTGAACCAGCGCTGGCTGGAACAAGACACTGGTGCACACCATCTCACTTCCCATGAAGTGTAGCAGTCCAATGGCCTGTGGACTTCTGTACATTTCTGGAATTTCCTGAACTGCAGATACCATTTATTTGCTCTGGTCATGGGTTTTGGTTCTATTAATTGCTTTGCAAGAGGACCCAGACATGCTCCTAGAAGGGGTACTGCTACCTCTCCATCATATCCACAGAAAATTCAACAGTAAGGAAGTTTCCCTGCATCCTAAGAGGGAAACAACCTAGTGATATAAGGCTTTTGCTATCTCTAACAAAGGATCACATCAACCATTTAGATGTGGTAAGACATACAAGCAATGCCACACAGGACTCCTCCTTACCTGGGGCTGGGAAGGGCTGGCAGTGAAGTTAAAGTCTTTGTTGGTCCTAGAAAAGAAATGCCAGCATGTTAAAATCTAAAACTTTCAGAGCTGGAATACACACAAAGTACCTTCAGATTAAGCAGAAGAAAAAATATCTTTTTTTTTTCTGGGAAGGAAAAAAGAAGGGAAAAGCATGCAGATGGGCCAAATCCCTGTATAACAGATACATGAAGAAATTACATTTGTATTCTCATATCCCGGCTTACTCAAGCTGGAAGTTCTCAAGCCTGGTGACTAGCAGCTCATACGCAATATCAAATGGTGCCATGGAAGCGACATCCACAAATATGATCTGGTCAGAGGGTCCTGTCTCAGGTGTTGGCTCAGAAGGACAGAGGGTCCGACTCACTTCTTGGTAATTGTAGGTCCTCTGATAGCTACAACAGCCAGGGGAAGGAGGGAAGGGAAAGTTCAATGGAAAAGAGAGATAGTTAAAAAGTTGTTTGGCAGTTCCAAGAATGACATAATTTTTCCCCTGCTTGCACAACTGAAATACTAATCTGAAAGGCCAAGACCATTCAGTCTTTTATTCAGAGCTCAAACTCCACCTCTGTTGCCTCTTGTGGCCTGCACAAGGAACTGGCCATCCCCAACATTTCACTTCCCTCGAGGCTGCCTGTGCCATCTGCAGATCTAGCACATCTGCCATTTGCTGGAGGCAGAGAGCGCAATGACAGCCCAGAACAGCCACTGCTGTAACTATCCCCTGCATCAGGCAAGACACTGCAGGGTATCTGCTGCCAGCACCAAGATTTCAGTCACAGGATGAAGCTTCACATCTCAGATGGTCTAAGGTGCCTGCAAAGTCTCGGTACTTGCAGCCTAAGTAGGTCCAAGGTTGCTGAAGATACATAGCAGCATCACTTTCACAAAGAAAACACCCCCTAAACAACCACCACCTCCCAGAATAGACTCAGTGTAGGTGTACCTGGGGTGAGAAAGAAGAGAGCCCTTATTTCCCAAATGCACTGTAACACAGCAGTTAGGGTGCTCTTTCAAGAGCTTGTTCAAACCCTGCTCCAAACTAGAGCCCAAGAACTATTTGCACACATCATTACTGTGGTTATGGTCACTGGCTAGTGACACAGGCAGATCCCCAGCAGAGAAGTCTCCTTGCACTCCATGTACATATTTGAGAAACTAAGAGACAAAAGCAGGCTGCTAAGTAAGAGGTTACCTACCAAATCCTGGTCTTGCTACATTCAGCTGACAGTGAGCCAGCATGCTTTGCAACCAAGCACTGCAGTCTACGCAAGTAGCAAGATCTAGCACTTGAGGAAGGCCAATAATGGATACAGCTGGCAAACAAGTGTATTACAAGGAAGAGACTCCAGTACTTACAGGCCACGAAAAATTAGTGGGACCTGCCACGACAGCACTCCCTTCTGTTGGCGAACTACAAACAGGACAGGATATTGGAGGTTCTCAGAGCTGCTGTTCACATACACCCGCACTGCATCTACCTGTGAGAACAGAAAGGAGAGTACAGATGTTGTTAGCTGAAGGCAAAGAACAAAACAGCTCCAAATCTAGGTGGGATAAGCCTGCCCCCCTTCTTCAGTCTGACCTAGATGCTGGCAATATCCACAGGGAGATCAACAGCATTTGTCACTGGACTGGTTATGCAGATCCAGAGGTCACTTACAGAAGTGCCTGCTGCTCTAATCAGCCTCCTTGCTGCTACTCTAATCCAGAATTCACAGCTCTGTCTCCAGGTCAGAGGTGACTGTCAGACAAGACACAGTGGACAAATGCAGCAGATGTAAGAGGAAGAGAGTTCAGTAGCTTCCACTTACCCAATTGGGAACAACATGAATAACTTGTGTTATAAAATTAAGCAAGCACACACACACACACACACACAAAACATAGATCCAAGGCTACAACTGAGAATTTTCTTGCTTGGACTTTTATGTACCCAACTCAGTCAACATTACTGGGAAAGATGACTGAAGACAACATTAATAGTTAGTGATGAAAAAGCAGGCTAGCAGCTAGCACCTGGCTCTGCTGTAAATGATACTAAGATGACCGTAACCCATATATACCCCACCTAACAAAACAGGAATACGCTGCTGACTGCCCTCAGCTGGACAAGGAAGGTTGCTTTGGTTTGTGAGCAAGGGTTTTAATGCAGCCCACTGCACCAGCAACTGAAATTTCTCCTTACGTTACCTGGCCACCACACAGTTGCAGAGGTAGGGCAGCTGTGGGGTAGCATGCCCTCAGTTTACTATTTGCTCTGAGAAGCAAGCAAGCAATTTGTCTGCACCAAACGTAAATGGCACCATTTCCATTTGAAAGGAACATCTCTTCAGCTCCCTTTCCAGAGCTGCACAAATTGCTCAAGAAAACAGGGTATGAGATGCATAGCTCATCAGAAGAGACAGTACATCTCAATTAGAGACCTTTAATTGATGAAAGCATATTAGGTAGATAAGCTATACGCATTTTAAGCCCACCATATCTTGAAAGATTAGAATGGACTCTCACTAGATCAGTTAAAGACTTTTCATAGATATCTCAACTTTATACCCTCCAAGAAGAGCAAAGGTAGAAGGGGGGTGCCACCTTCTGAGAAAAACCGTACAGAGTTAGCAAGGTAGCAGAAGGGCAGCTACCTGAGGTGGCAGCTTATACTTACACTAATGACACCAGGTTCAGAGAAAGGGCTTGCATCTGCAATCATAAGTCTAAAAGAAAATTCCCTGTCTATTCTTGTTTAGTGATTCTAGGCTCACATGGGGGGTTAATTTACTGGAACAAAACACCTTCCTGCAAGCCAAAATCATTATCAATTTTCCTGCCATCATCACCGTAATACAGAGGCTACAGCCACCAATTCCTAAAAAAAGAAAGTCTTCAAGAAAAGACATCATAAATAATTTAATTTAAAACCCCTTGAGATAGAAGGGCAAACGCTGGCATCTTTGTCCATTGCCTTCTGGTTTCTAAATCTATGTAATACTTTTTTGGCATGTCTTTCAGCTTTTCCTTCTGACCACAAAAACTACATATACAATTTTGTTTCCAAGTAAATTTCACCGTAGGGTGCTAAAACCGATCTAAGAAAAACACCATCACAAAACAAGGTTCACAGGTAACACCTAAAGGGTATCAACACAGTAGGCCATCACCACCAGACAACTGTATAGAAGGTTACTCTGTGGCTTCCTAAGTCTCTGTGACTGCCCTGCTCGGCTGGGGAAGCCGAGCCAGCACTTGTTGGTATAACTGGGAAATGCAGGGGCTGGGCTGAACAAGCCACTGCTTGTTGAAGGTATTTGCCGTAGTCACTGTGACAAGGAACAGGGACCCAAACAAAGCAACATTGGAATTGAACAAGAAAACAAATCTAAGGAGCATGAAGACACGATTGCCAAGCCAGAGTCCCGCAACCACACAGAGCCATTCTCCATCCGTGGGGAAACCAACTATCATTGCAGAAAGGACACATTCCAGCTACCTGTCCAGCAGCTTTTTGCCCATGAAACAGTTAAAGCAAGCCCATCTCTACAGGTGAAGTGATTCACACTACCTCTGACTGGACACCACTCTGTGAACCCTCTGGGCTCAGCACATCAGCACAATGCAATGGGGAGCTCACATCAGACTCACAGCAAATAGCACTACTGGGTTACGCATCCTCAAGTACTCATAAATACAAGCTAGACACTGGGAAATTCTCTTCTGCATTGACTTCATGAATACAGAACATTACCTACTACATGGGTTATACATACATTGCAGATAGTCAGGTTTACTTTAAATTAGTACAATTCATTTGTATTCCTTGGAAGACTTGGAAAGTTGCATCTGTACTTCTAAATTCTCAATTTAAGAAATGTATTGGCTATTTGAAGTATACGCTAATGCTGAGCGGTATAAAAAAAAAAAAAAAAAGTACTACTTTTACAGTGTTCCCAGGCTTTGGACACAGAACTGAAAGTTGCATACATGTGAGAGTGCCTCTTCTTCCCACTTCAGATCTTCCCTTTCAGCAAACTAAGTATTTTCAATATTGATTCTAACAAGAAAAACACATAAACAGAAATTCACAGACTGTTTACAAGAAATCATCCAGAAGAAAACCTACCCTGAGGTATCGTACAAAACACAGGAGAGAGCTGTATCTTTCTGTGATAAAAAAAAAGTATGGCTTTTGATATCTATTAAGATACAGTAAGACTAATTCCATAATTTAATCTTAAGCACTTTGGAAATCCCAGCTCTTCCCATCACATTACAGTGCATAAACAGCAAGTCATTTATCTCCAATGGCACAGTGTATTTTCCAGTTTTATTAACTTCTTGTGCCGTTTGGCTTATGCAAGTAAGAATATACACCACCTGCATTCTACAGTGTATTATTTGAGGAGCCACGGCCATGTAATCAAATATTGTTTCATAAGCAGACAAGCACAACACTGCCAACACAAAGCTGAAGGACTATTTTTAATACCAGTATTCCATAGTCTGAGACCTTCACTAGACATTTCATACGATCTTAAATGTCTGTTGGGCCAGTTTGTGAAGAGGGGGGAATACCACACCAAGACCATATCCCTGAACACTTCTACATATGATAATGCAAGGAAGTGTTTTCTTAATATTCACCAAAGCAAAGCCCTCCGAGTCCTGTCCAAAAAGGAAGGATTTGCTACCCTAATGCAGTTTGCAACATATTGAGGTCTGCCATTGCATCCTTCCTCCCAAAGGAGCTTCGCAAGACCCTTGGCTACCTCGTGGAGCTCTGCATCAGATGTCGAAAATGCACTTTGCTTCACAAATGAGCAAAGTATCACACGGGCAGACAAGAATGACTGCCGCCTACCTATTTCATACAGCTCGTACCCAAATGGAAAGATGAGAAAACAGCCCTCACCTACTTCGGGAGTCAGGAGTACATAGCAGTAGAGGCTGGAGCCTTTTGGAAATGTAATCCCAAGCATGCCTTTGGGTGAACAAGATCACCCAGCTGGCGAGGCTGCTCGTGGGTACAGCAGCTAGGAGCTTGTGCCTGGAATTAGGGTGGCTTACAGATGTACCCGTGCTGCAAATGCTGCAGCACTATTAACTTGACTTCCCTCCCCACTAAACCAGACTGGAGAATGGGAGCAGGGCAACACCTGAAAGATTTACACCCAGACTCCACCTCACGCACTGTAAATCCCAGCAGAAGACAAACCTTCATAACTGCGCTATGCCTCCATCTCGGCCTCGACTCCTACATTGTGTTCTGCCAATGCAGCCCGGAACCTGGGAGCACCAAGTACCTGCACAGCGTAGCTCACTGCTGGACAAGGCAGGCCCTTAAATCCGAAGAGGACAGGCAAGACTTGGAGCCTATTTCCCTTGGGAGCCTCTATTAAGAACGCAATTTGAAATGGCAGTTCCTGCTCTTGCATGAGACAGTAACTCACAGTGCCTAACAGGACATAAGCATCCCATCCTCACCCTTTGTAACCCTACCACATCTGGCTCAGGGCTCAGTCAGGTTCTGGATATCTCCGCAGATGTGAACTCCACAACCTCCAAAGCAACCTGTTCCAGTCTTTGACTGCCCTCAAAATTAGACGGGGAAAAAAAAAAAAGGTTCAGATGGAATTTCCAGTGTTTCAGCTTGTGCCCATTGCCTCTTGCTCTGTCGCTCTTGCCCAGGCACCCACTTAGAAGAACCCAGCTCCCCCTTCTTCATTCCCTCCCACCAGGATTTTTAAACACATTGATGAGATTCCCCTGAGCATCCTTCTCTGCTGCAGGCTGAACAGCCCCAGCCCTCTCAGCCTCTCCTCATAGGAGAGATGTTCCAGTCCCTTCATCATCTTTGTGGCTCTGCACTGGACTCACTCCAGTAAGTTCATACCTTTCTTGTACTAGGGAGACCAGAACTGGACACAGTAGTCCAGGTGTGAAAGCTCTGCAGCTTTGTAACTGCCCAAGGCAAATCTGTAGAGCATTACTCCCCCATCCTTTTTACAAGACAAAGCCACCTCTGTAAGAGCTTCCTGGACAAGCCCAATAGTTAAACTTCTCATACAGTGATTCATTAGAGCTCCATTCACACACATTTTTACTCTGACACCCTCCTGCTAGCCTTAATGTCCATCGCTGAATCTAGCCAAAAGATTTAGCATTTTCATTTCCTGTGAAAGGAAAGCTAATTAAGACCACGCAGCTGAAGAATTTTGCAAGCTGGACCCAGTCAACACGCTACTCAGCACAGACCTTCTGCTGCTACTCCACATCCCAGTTTGAGCTCCTGCTGCTCCTCATTCAGGGTGGCTGGAATGTCCCTGGGCAAGAGCTACTGCACTTACTTGCACAGGGTTACAAATTGCCTCCTCTTTGCTGTCAACACTGATACTTGCTTCTCTCTCCTTAACCTAGAGGCGAATACACTGAGCATATCTTTTTTGAGATCTCAAGGCTTTTCCAGATTAGATGCTTTACTAGTCTGAGCAGTCAAGTTTCCTTTAAGGAGGGGGGGTAGGGGGGAAGAAAAAAAAAAAAAAAAACCAAAGAGAGACACCTGCTTATGAATACAAGGCTATTGGATGTTTACTTTACTAACAATAAGCAATGCCAAGATTAATTCATTCTGTTAAGGTCTGATCATCTATTTTCAGGCAGCCCTGCTGTTGTGGCAACTGCCACTCCAGATGCCTGCAGGGCCTGCTCAGGTAACCAAAGACTTTCACGAGTTTTAGCTTCCCCCATTTAGTTAATATACAACTACTGAAAGGTCTTTTGATTTTGCAATTGCATCCTATATGCCCACAGCAGTAATTATCTCCATTTTACAGATGCTGAAACTCAAGTCTGCAAAAAGAGGCAGAGGCATGGAAGCAACATGTTTGGAGCTTAACTGGGGAAAAACAGTGACTGAGACATTCAAAGCCTGAGATCTTCTCCCTGTACAGTTTCTAGTGCATGACCTTCAGAAACATCAGGTTAAGAGGGACAGTACCGTAAAGCCTGCAGCTCACAGCACACAGCTGTCACTCTCCAGCTGCAGTACTGAACGGCCAAGAAGCTGCCTCATTTGCAAGTACTTGGGGTGCATACCTCTGCTCTTCCTCCGTTTGCATGTAGCCAAGACCAATCAGGAGCATCACAGCACCTAACCCCATCAAAATCTTTATAATAGAGGCCCAGGAAAAAAACAGAGTGATTAAGAAGTTAGACAGATGGCAACTGAAGTTCCAGTCCATCTAGTTATTTACCCCGCCACCATCACCACAGTAACACAGGGCCTCTCATGGGCAGATCCTGCACTTCCAGTGGAGCGGCCAGATCCCAGCCCCAGGATGCAGCTCCACTCTCCCCCTCACAGGTCTCAGGGATACAGCAGCAGCTCCCAGCAGCACAAAGCTTTGGTTGATGGGCCTCTGCCTGGCATAATAGCTACTCCTCCAAAACACAGCAATAAAGCAGGTGGGATTTGCCTGTGGGCCAAACCTGCTCAACTAGCAGTCCCTCCACATCCTCCCCACCACTTGCAAATGAACTTGGGGATATCAGAGCAACTAAGTTCGGCAGAATCTAGGTGCAATTATAAGGAAGCTTGGGAAAATGGAGGAAGGATTAACATTTAACTGCAAGCAGGGCTTCTCTCATTTGCTGTCAATCACTCTCTGATTTTGTGCTACAGAGTGGAAGGAACCCTAATTAGTGTCTTGGAGAAAGACATTTTGCCCGGCAGCGTGAACTGTCTAGGAGAAACTTCACAAGGGACAGGGATAACAATGTAGCACCTATGAATTGATGTTTGTGCTTTTTCAGGCCTTCTTCCAATTAACCTACCTTAAACTTTTCATCCACGTTTTGCTTCTAGATTCTGTTGTCTATATAAAAGACAATACACACATTTTCATGCAACAGATTCAACAAATCCACCACTTAGCCAGTGCTAAAAGTACCATCCTTCCCTTTGAAAGTCAGCATTTGGCATTTGCCTCAAGGGCATCATCTCCAGCAAAATATTTTTAGAAGAGTGGAAAAAAAGAAGGAGGTAAAGGAGAAAAAGGTGATTTATTTAGCTCAAACTTCATTCTTCCTCCACACCTTTCCAAAGATTATTTAAGAACAAGCAGTTCAGAACCCCTCCCTGCTACAGAACCACTGCTCCCATCACATACACCCCTCCCTTCCAGCACAGAAATAAGATCCTAACTACATTGCATGTAGAGCCAAGAGGAACTCCAGCTAAAAAGCACAGCTTTTATTTAAAATAATAATAATCCCACACACTAGAACAAAAGACTATGAGACTCCTCTGCATCCACCCCTACTCACTTAGCATTGGTGAGATGAGGAGGGAGTTTTGCCTAAGCAGTAAGAGGGTCAACCAGGCTGCCATCACTCCTGCACCACCACCACTTGCTGAGGGACTTCGCTTGGGAAATCCTCACCTCCTGCAGATACTCACAGTTAGGTCTGAGGTAGGATACTCCAGGCTGGATCTTGGAAAACAACCTCATGTACCAAACACTCCCTTTGACAGCCAGGCCCTGCACCAATGTTTGCCAGCAATAACCATACTGCTGCCTTTTGCATTGCAGGGCTGAGGCAGGGTCAGGACTGCTTTAGAGGCTTCTGCTCCTCACATTCCTTCCCATTGCCAAGCCTCTGCCATGTGCATCTCTATTCACCAGCCAAGCTCATGACAGTTTTGTTTCTCAGATGACTGACCTTGAGCTTTTTTCTGTATTTCAAGGTGGACAGAGCAGTTACACAGCTGAATAAAGAGAGAGCTCTCAGCACTATATAAAAACGTGTTAGGCCAGGAAAGACAAATATTTGTCCTTCAGTTCACCACCCTGGAGATAGGGGGAGAGAAAAAAAAAAGAAAAGAAATAAATAAAAAAAAAAAGTGCATCTGAATTCCATTCTCTAGACAGAAACAGACAGAAGGAGCCGGTCCCAAATTCAAGCTGAACAGGACCAACATGGCTGCAAACATCAAGCAAAATAAACCGGGCTCTTGTTGACACAAAAGAGTCCTTCGACAGGTATTAAGTCTGCATTTCTCACAGGGATTACACATCAGCTTAAGACTGCAGGGATGTGAATTTAAGGGCAGGCAGGAGGTTGCAACAACAGTTTCTGCTGCAAGCAAAGATTTTTCAAGAGCTTTACTGTGGATTCCTTTCCACCACCTCAAACTAAGCAGAACCTTCAAATCACACTGGGGCTTCACCACGTTCTCCACCGCACCCACACACAAGCGGCTCCTTTCAAGACCGTTTGGGATTATCGGTCCACACTGTGACAGCACTTGGTCGTGGGCCTGACAAGGCACCAAGCCAAGCCAGTGGGCAGGGAACACATCCGGCAAGAAAACACACAGGCTGCTAGTTACAATAGAAGGTCTCCGCACAGGATACATCTACAAAAGCCACTGAATTGCTGCTATCTGCTGTTGCACAAGAAAGAGGTGCTTCATTTTTATATGAACCCTGATATTAAGTGAAATAGGATTCAGCTGGATGGGCTAAAGCAGTTGAGGCACTGAATGAAGCACATAACCTGTCAGCACCAAACTCGGCTGCTCTTCCCACTGACAACGCAACAGGGGGAAGCTGAGACCCTGAAGGAAAATAGTTGAGACAGTGACAGGCGTTACAGAACCTCTTTCCTGCCCTCTTATGAGATATGAGCACCACTCCTGTCTGACAACAAAACAAGCAGAGCTCAGAGGAGCATTTCCTTTCAGCCTTTCTCTGACTTTGTGCCCTAATGTCAATAAGCCTTAAATGCCAAAAGCAATCTGTCAAATAACCTTGGCCCACAGTTTTCTTCCAGCATTTCTGCCAGCAGTATTAAATATCCAAAGCAGCATAAACTAAGCGACAGACTCTAGCTATGTCAAGCACAGCCTCAGTCACATTAACATAATTGTTCCAGGATTAATATTTTTCATTTAGAAGTTCCACTTTGTGCAAATATGCTGTGTGGACTTACAGTCTGCCATGGACATTCACATGAGTCTACTTGTTTGCAACAGTATCTGTGCAGCATAAATGCAAGACAGACAAATAGAAAGTATGTTAATATTTACCTTTTCAGAAATTTTGTCCTCTAACCAGTCACTAGGGAGTCTCCAGGACAGCCAGAAAGAAAAGCTATGAGTTGCCATGCCGGATAAGTAGGTACCTGTTTCTGACCACCCTCAGACTTCAGGAAGACATTAAAAATAAACAAACAAATCTTTTTTTTAACAGCCAGTTAAGGAACAAACTACTCTCTAATAAACAGCATCTTCCTAACCCACAGCAGCTGGAACTCTGGGCTAGGGCAACCCTTGAAACAAAAGGGTTTATAACCTTTCCAAATTTGCCGCCACCCCAAGCTCATAGCAATAACTCCAGGGTTTACTGTCACAACGCAAATATCTGGTTCTTTCTTGGCTCCCAAATTCTTCTCCTCAGTAACACTTCAGATGTGGATTGAATTACATATCCTACATGCTGTCTTTTTTTTAAAAAAAAAAAAACAAAAAAAACACCAAACAACAAAACAAACCAACCATTGTTTGTTTGTTTTAAACCACACTGAAGTAGCTATTTCTATGCCCAAAGAAAAACATCAGCATAAAGAAAGTAAGGAAGGCTGTTTCTGAAATCCTCTGTGTTTCTCTAAGTATACACAGCAGGAAATAACTGTACTAAACTATATTCTCAAACCGAGCAGATGGCACACCCTTGCAATACAGCTTTTACAGACTGCACTTTCATTCCCTAAATATCCCATGAAATAGCAGATGAGGTATGTATGGGAAAAGCATACCTTCCTACCCAACAATTTCTGCACAGGTTATTTAAGGACATTTCAGCCTCCACTTACAATGCAAATGTTTGTATTATAAATTGCTGCACTGTTCTTGGACAGAGTTCAAACTGAGGAGAGACATTTTGATGAAGTTACTCTTCTTCAGAAAATTTTTCTTTTTTAATCTAAACATCTTGAGGGGTCGGGAGGGGGCAGCAGGGGGAACAACAAAACCTGATCAGCTTTGATTTTAAAAAACAGGACAGCCCAACAAGAAGAAAGTGATTTTAAGATTTAGAATGACATCCAAATTCAAAAGAAATGCTTTAGTTCAATGACAAGTTATTGGGCTTGACAGCATTAGCTTACACATTAGAAATAAAAAATAAAAATTCTTGCCAGCACCAAAGTCACCATCTGAAGGTCTGCAAGGCCACCCTGCAAGAAACCAGAGCAGGCCTCTCAGGCTTTTTTCCTAAAGCCTGTAAACTGATAGCCTCCTTCAAGTTGTACTCCCTTTTGCCCCTCTAGGTCGGGAAACCCACGAAGAACGACATCCTAGAAAGCCAAAGAATAATTTAACTTTGAAGGGATCTCAGGTGGGTGGGTACATGATTCCATCCCCAGCTCAAAGCAAAGCCACCTCCCACACCATTCTTTCATTTAGGATATCCTATTTTTGCCAGAGCCAAATTTTCATATTTTCTGCTATATTTTCTGCTGCAGAAAACAACAGTCATGCTCATGTTTTCAGCAGATCCGCACACCATTTCTCCCACGGTTTACTTTTGCTTTCTTCCGTAAGCAAGAGCTTTTCACATGACTCTGGGCAGGGTACAGATTGACCAAGAGACCCCACTGAGAAATAGCAAAAGCATTCCAAGTGCTGTGTGCTCTACACTGCCTACACAGTCACCTCCTAGGGTTGGTTGTTTTCTTTAAAAAAAGATAAATTATATATACAAAAGTTATTCCAAAGAGATTCTGTTGAACCTTGCTTGGCTTCAGACATCATATACTATACCTTACTTTGATTTTTCTGGATTTGACATTTTGCCTACATTTCTGCCTCATAAGCAATTTAATATTAGGCTCCAGAAATGGCATGCTGAGGCCCTTCCAGTGTCCTGTGGTGAACACACTAGAGCCAGCAACCAAAAACCAACAGTGTTCAGGCCCCAGAGATCCTGCAATAACAGGACCTCTACTGACATTAGGAGATCTTCTCATTCAAACATTTGTAGTCTTCCCAATTTATTTGGTTTTTACCTGCATCTTTGTGGCTAAAATGGTGGGCTCCCACTCAGCATTAAGAAAAGACAGAACCTAACCTGTTCCCCCCATTATAGCTCAGCTTTGTCCATCTCCAAACAGGAGACTAAAGTTTTACTGCATGCATGCTATAGCCGTGGGCTGAAACTTGGGCTGGAGCCAGGACTAACATTATGGAGAAGACGAGGAAGATAGCAAGGAAATACTTCGAGGTAGTTTAGTTCCAGCCTGAATAGTCCTACACATGAAGCCCAAAACCAGCTCAGAAGCAAGAGGTGAAAAAAATTGCTCCTAGAGTTGTTACAACAGACATGGGTGCTGCTGGAGTGGGACCTACATTCACATGTGAAACAGCAGAGAACAGTAAACACAGATTCGATCACTGCCACTTACTAAACCAGGTTGCCCCGTGTAGCAGATCGAGGAGTTTCCCTGCAGCTACAACAGATGGCTTTGGTCTGAGCAAGTGACTCATCACACAATCCCAGAGGAACGTATTGGTGAATTCCAGTTCTGGCTCCTTGCCTAGAGCAAAGCAAGTGCAACTGCCATCCACACCTAGGATATGAGACCCATTCAGTAGGGGACAAAGGAACCCAAATGCATCATGCAATTTGGGTTGGAAAAGGCACTTGGTCTCTACTAGAGGGTCACAAAATTTAAGGCAACCAACTGAAAGACTTCTGTTTTTCTTGCTAGTATTGATTCCCCTCTTCCCTTAGGTCAATCAACTTTTTCCCCCATCTGCAATCATGAAAGAAAGAAGGGTAATGATGTTGTTAGCAACCCTCCATGGTGGCACACAGCCTCTCACTCATTCACTGAGGGTAATTTTTTACTCATCACCCCTCAGATAGACTTCACATAGGAAAGAGTCACTCCAGGGCTACACATCCTCACATGGCACAACCGCTCAGCAGAGAAGCCAAGCTTAATCTGCTGCCAATCACAGCTTACAGTAAGGCTGGGCCATATGGGATCTGAGACTGGGGCTCTGTTCCTAGTCCCAGCAAGGGAGGAGGAGGAAAATATCACCCACTCTTTCTCCTAAAATAGGTGCAGCCCACTGCTCAGCTTTTGAGCTCATCCTATAGGTGCGGCCCACTGCTCAGCTTTTGGGTTCATTGCAACCAAGATGCACTGCATGAATGTCCAAGAGCTGTGTCTGGATTACAGCAGCTTTGCCTACAAATGGAAAGTTGGAAACTTGTTCTCCTGAGAGATACTTGGTTTTCTAAATATAGTCCAGGTATCTCCCAAATCATGCATTCAGCTGACCTGAGCTCTGATTAGGAAGAAGAACTTCTGTTGTCTCCAACAGTCTTCTTCCTCATGATGCTCTCCTGCACCACTTAGGACCTGATACAGGAAATACCCACACGCACAATTAGTGGCATACGTATTTTCAGCAAATTAACCACTAGCAACTGCCAGAGCTTACAGTGGTGGAGTCATTCTCTTTCTATTACCTCTGTGCTCACGCACACACCTTTTTTTCTTTTTGGAAGCCCTCATATTATTGCAATCATGGAACTAAGCAGGTTCTCTCACTGATCACATAAAGCCTTCTCCAGTCAATGGTAAATTGAGCAGAAACATTTTACAACTCTTGTTCAGTCTTCTGGGCAGGAGCACATGGCACAGGTAGCTCCAGCAAGTCAGTTCTCCTTCCTTCCTTCCCTCCCAAGTAGGGACATGTTGAATATGTGGAATTGGAGATGTTCATGAGTGTGCTCATTTCCCCCCCCCTATCCTGGATGTCTCCAGTTTAAACAATCCTAAAATAAGATAATCCTGTTTGCCCAGCTAATTGTTCACCAGACTTCTAATGGTGCACATCTGCCTTTGCTGTTAGAACATGGGTGCATAGTGACGGGTGCAACAGCTGGTTTTATTATTGTATTTTTTACACTCACAGTTAAACATTAAACAAACATCTGTGCAGAGGGGAAAATGTCAAAGTGCAGCTAGGAGGAGGAAAAGGCAACTAGAAAAGCAGTAAGACTACCACATAACAAATGAAGACTTTCCACCATGAAGGAGTTTGTCATGTCCCTCTGTTCACAGGCCAACTCTAGAAGACCCTTGCAGCAGAGATGGCCGTGCTTCTCCTCAGCACAGCTTTACTTTTACAGCTCCACCTCAGGAATTAAGGCCTAAATCCTACTTGCCAAGTACAAAAAAGCCTGACAGCTCTCCTGCCTCAAGACACAAGGTGAAGTGTTTCTGCACAGCACATCAGAGGGTTTTTCCCCCCTCCACACACACAGAGAAGAGACCTAGTAATGTATACATGCGTAAGAGTTTCAGCTAGGTGACTTGGTCAGCATACAAGTACCCTTATTTTCATTTTACACACCCAGGAGCTGCACAAAAGGGAAGTCACTTGCCTGTCTCAAAGCAGCTCTGCTCCAGAGCCCCGAGTTGTGCTTTCTTCACCTTGTATACATCTGCTCATGAATAATGGCATAGGACTTGCTTTTCCCCTTCCCTTGTGCACACGTACTTGTATCCCAAGGAGTAAGGAAGATTACGTGGATGAAGAATATCATCTGAGATCAGGCAAGCACAACACTTCTCAGAAAGTGGTAAGTCTCTAAAGCACCAAACAGGAGTAACGGTCTCGTTCCCTCCTTTCTCTCATCCACCATTCAAGCATTGCTCTATTCAGCTGCATTTTCAGATGTGCCATGGCAGCCATGGCACGTGAGCAAACAGAACATTTACAGAGGACTGATGTGTCACAAGCCAGCCCTCATGCCTTGTCCTTGGCTCCAATTTGTCCCTTGCTTTGTAGGCCTGTCCTCATGAGAGAGAGCAGCAGATAGGGGAAAACAGCAGAATTCACAGCATCAGGAAAAAAAAAAATCCCTGTTTCAGAGCCAGACCACTCCAGACCTGGCTTTGCTTCAGAGGGAAAGCCATTAAAGTCACCCACTGCAGCCCTTCCACATGGAAAATGCTCTTTTTATTCAATTAAATTTCCTGTAGCTAAGGTTAATGGTCCACGTGGTATCTGCCTCAAGGTATCACAGGCTCCTGACTGACCTGCCATCAGCACAGAGACAAGATGAGACTGAAAAGACCAGAAAGAGCAGAGGAGCTTCAAGTGGCAGGCAACTGGCAAATGCTGGCTGACTCTCCAAGCGCTAAGTCTAAGAGTTCAAGACTAAAGATTACAGTGAAAGGGAAGGACTAGTACACTGAGTTTTTGCAGAACTTGCAGTCCTTCAGAAGATCCAACAACTACCCAGAGGACAGCATGCCCCTAAGTATCTTCACAACTCTTGCACAAGAAAAACCTGCCCACAAGAGCACAGTCCCAGATTAAAGTCAAGATTTCCACTACCAAGCTTCTAAATCTTGAGCTATCATCATCAAGAAGGAGATGCAGGACTACCAGAACAGATCAACTTCTGCCTCTGACCAGGCTGGCAAGAGGAGACCCAGCCAGGTTTGCCTTTCATCAGGTCAGGGCTGCAGCTGGGAAGGGGGCTGCACACACTCACAACCAATTATCCCAATCAGGAGAGACACCTTACAGGCTTCTGCTGGTTCAGCTCAGGAATGGCATCTATAGGGCTTCTCAGTGAGGAATCATAGAATGGTTTGAGTTGGGAGGGACCTTAAAGATCATCTAGTCCAAATCCCCTGCCATGGACAGGGGGACATCTTCAACTAGATCAGGTTGCTCAAAGCCCCATCTGACCTGACTTTGAATGCTCCCAGGGATGGGGGATCCACAACTTCTCTGGGCAACCTGTTCCAGTGTCTCAGAACCCTCATCATAAAAAAATTTCTTCCTTACATCCAACACAAATCTACCCTCTTTCAGTTTAAAACTGTTGCCCCTTGTCCTGTCACTATAGGCCATTGCAAAAAAAGCTTCTCTTCATCTTTCTTCTAAGTCTCCCTTTATATATTGAAACGCCACAATAAGGTCTCCCTGGAGCTTTCTCTTCTCTAGTACCCTCTCTATCCTCAGAATCTGTTCTGGGCATCCCTCACCAGAACGCTTCCTAGGACAGTCCATCTTTATTTAAGTGGTTTTTCTCTTCCAAATTAGTTTTCATAGCAGGAGCTGGTTGCATGGTCCTCTTTAAGCACATTCATGGCAGTGCTTGGAAAGTTCTGCGTTAAAAAAAGTATTAAGCCTCAAACCTGAAGTTTCCCTTCTTGGATAGGCTCTTGACCAGCTCAGTATCTGCAGAGATTTCATGTTCCAGCACACAGGAACGTGGAGATTAGTCCACTAAAGCTTCCACTCAAATGAAATGCAGCAGTAGTCTGGACTGGGTGGCTCTTCACAGCTGTGGGAATTGGCTACTTTCAGACACTAGCCCTGGAGCAGAATATGCATTTAGATACCCGCAAACACCACCAAGCAGCCCTGTACTCCTTCCCTGCCTCCATCCACTCCACTATCACCCTAGTTATCCAGGAAAGAAAACTTCTTTGTGGAAGGTGCCCATCAAAACACACAGCTTCAAAGAGCACATGAAATCGAAGGAACTAGATTCATTTTAACTGAAGTCAGCATGCATGCTGTCTCTACTAACAAGCCCCAGACAACATCTGGTCTGTCAACAGGCCCTCATCATAATACCCAATATCTTTAACACCTGAAGAAGCCTAACTTACATCACCACCACCTTCTACAAGGAGGCTCAGGCCCAAAGCATGCTTTTGTACTCCTGGGTTCAGCAGTGACACCCAACAGTTAAGTATTGCTGGGCTCAGTTGCATCATAGCCCCCACACAGAACTCCTGCCCCATAAATACCAGGTGCATTTTATTACATAGTAACACATATAATAGAAGAAAGACAAGTCTTTAAAGGGCTGGATCTTTTGGAGTTTCAGAGTAAAGCAAAGGATGATTAATACCACCTCCCCCTGCTTCCCCTCCACCTTTCATCATGCTCTGGAGCAACTCCCTTCATAGCAAAGCATTAGAAATATAGTGTGGAAAAAGCATTGCATTCCATTTTCTCTTGTCCCATGCAACTGAGGACAGGAAGGAAGATTCGTTAGCCCAGTTCACCATCTTTTGGTACATCAGAACATCTTACCCAGCAATTAACGCTCAATCCAAACAACGGGGGCAGTTTCCAAGGTACCACTTAGCTACTTGAGATAAACACGACATTAAAAAGGGGGGACAGGGGAAACTAGCAATAGCTAGGCATACGTAAATGACAGGTTTCCTTTCACGCATCAAACAGCCACGGCTTTAGCAGCGCTGCCCCGCAGCCTCCTCACATCACACCTCACCCGCGCAGCCCTGTCTTACCTCCCGGGCTCCCAGGGGAGAGCACCCTGATCCTACAGAAGCACTCAAGTGTGAAAAACGGCATTTAAAAAGGCTTATAAAGTGCATACATACCTTTTTTTTTTTTTAAGGTATTATCCTCATAATTCCCTTCTAGACTTTAAGCCCATTTCGCTGCTAGAAGCGCTGGATACCAAAACCCCCGTATGGGGGGGGGGGGTGGTGGTGCACCAAACCTCCTGCCCACCCCGTGCTCTCTGGGACACCACCACCACCCTCTCTCTCCCCGCAGCCCCGGGGCGCTTTGGCCGTACCGGGGAAGCCCGCAGGTGCACCGCGGGTCCCGGCCCCCAGATGCGGAGGAGGGGGGGAGCCCGGCCCGCTCCCGCACAGCAGCGGAGCCGCAGAGGCGCCGGCGCCCGCCCGCCCGCCCG